>PVIR01043764.1:0-11564 GCA_004026965.1 Petromus typicus
TCAGCCTTGAATTCACAGCAATCCTGCTTCTGCCTCCCAAGTTCTGGGGTTAGAGGCGTGAGCCACCATGTCTGGTACTGTGATATGTGGTACTGATTGCTGGTGGGCATGAGTCACCACACCCAGCATTGTTGTATGTGGTAACCATGGATCAAACCCAGGCCTTTGCACTTGCAAGGCAGGTGCTGGAACCACTGAGTAAAAGCCCTGGCCCCATTTAGAGATTCTGATCAAGCTTTTACAACTGTCACTGGCTTCTTAGCCCATTGAACCATAATAGTAATAATCTGTAGATGTAGCTGGAGACTGTCAGCAGGGTCAAGGTAGCAACTGAAGCCTCATTTGTATATATAGTCTATTATTATTTTTTATACATCTTAAATACATCTTATATACTTTCCCGCTAGATGTTTAAGGCCAAGTTAAAATGAAATGTGTGTTAACCAAAATTAATCTGATTATATAACCTCAGGTCAGTTGAGGCTCCTCCTTTCTCCACGTAAAGAGCCTCTGATCTCCTCTATCAGTGTCATCTGCAAGTTTGAGTCACAGTCCTGCTTGATCATTCATCATCTTCCCTCAAGTACATGGGAAATATTTTGCTTTTCTGCAATTCTCTTTTTAACACAGTGCACATTGATTGACTCCTGGCCTCTGGCAGCAGCAATGTCTATGCTCAGGAGGCTGGATAACTCACCAGATTTGCAGGATCTTACAGAGACGTCCTTTCATGTCCTGGCTCCTGCTGATCTGGGAGAGGCAGGGACGAAATATTGGTTTTCCTCTTAACCTAGCTTTTATTTTCAGCTTTTACCTCAAAGCCTCAGTTGTTGAACACCAGAAGATCAATTACACTTGTATTGATGTGGGAACAGTGGGTTTAATCATCATAATCATATCTGGACACTAAGCATCTTCAAATATAAAGTATAACCAGAAAACTCTCAGTTTCTTAACCATGATTTCTTAAAAATCAAACTTTATAGAATACTAATAGGTGATATTTGTGTTTTACAGGAAATTTTTTAAAGCAAGAGCAAATGTAATATTTACACATAACAATTATGGAGACATTTTTTATGTAAAAACCATTTAAATATTGTTTTAATCTCTAAAAGTATATTTATTTTCATTTTAGTATAAAATAACATGACAGAGTCATAGATTGTTCAATGAGATATTTGTTTCTTATCTCTTTTTATAGACCCAAGTTTGAAGTTTTGTCTCTCTACCCTTTTAAATTACACTTGGAAAAAAATAGACCTTTTGATATTTTCTATTTTCCATTTATCTCCTTCTAGTCTCTTACTTTTCCCTTCTTTATTTTTCCCTCCCATCTTCCTTTGGAATGAAAATGTTTATCTTGTATGTTGGGAGTGTCTAGTCTTTTCATTTTAACAGGGGCTTACTGTTAAGAATTTGCCTTAAGTCTCAGAGATTTAGGACTTGCACTTTTCAGCCATGATGAAACTATTAGGACTTCACCAGCTCATAGAGATGGACTCAATGACTTTGAGAAAAGATATATGTATGAGTTTTGGGCCCAGGCTTGAATATAGACAGAGCTCATGCACTCATAAGTTAGACTTCTCAGAGATGGGTAGGTGTAGGGTGTGTGAGACTGGTAATAAGAGTATGTGGTGAAATGAAATCACTTGAATCTTACATTTGTTCAATCACTTTAAAACAAGAGGAAAATTAACAGGAAAGAGAAGGAACAAAGGATGAATGGATCACAAATGTATGAGAACTCTCCTGCACAGAACATAGTTGATCCAGCCCATATCACCATCACTAAGATAAGCACATTTCCACTGGCTCATTCTTACCCTTCTGTACGACAAGACAACCACTCTGCTGGAAAGCCCAGGCACTCAAGGCACAGCCTCTCTGGATAAGAAGATGGCTGCTTGGCTCTCAGGGTGTTTGATGAGTTGTCTTCACACCCTCGCTAATGAGATAATAAAGAAATAACCTGTGATTGCATAACTGGCCCAACTTTGTTCATAGTTTTTAATAATTGATTTTATTGATTTATCCAAATCAATTGGATAAATTAATTAATTTAATTAATTGGATAAATTAATTATTAATTAATTAATAAATTAATTAAATTGGATACATAAATCGATTTATCCAAAATGAATACAGAACTGCAGTTTCCTTTCACCATGAAGGCTTTCCATTTTAAAGACTCATATAGTGTCTTTATATTTTAAAATCTATATTCTGTCTGCTTCCCAATCATCCCTAGTTTCACTCCTCAAACTAATGCAATTTCAGAAATGAGGATGTTTTATTTAAAAAGGTCTTGAAAAGCCATAACAGGAAAGTCAAACAACCTGCCATAATTTCAGCAATTTTACAGAATTGTACAACAGCAAATAGATATAGTAATAGAAATGTCCAGAGAAATTTATAGAAATAGAGCTAGTAATGACACTATGCCTTATTCATTTCCTATTTAGGAAAAAAAAGTGCCGCTCACTGGCAGCATTCATTTAATTTCACACAAACACACTCACTGAGGCTGAAGCAATGTGAAAATAAAATATAAAAACTGTTCCTAAGCTTTTTATGAAAATAATTTGTCTCTAATTCTAATGTAACCATAATGCATGTGATGATCAGTATTTAATAATTTCTCTGTGTGTGTGATAAATATCAAAGAAGAGAAAACACAATGTGGAATACTATATTCCATAATCTACAAGTTAGCAAGGGGTAAATGCTGCAGCTACAATTCCTGCTAATGAATATTCTCAAGGCAAGCTGGAAAAAGTATAAACTGAGAGTAATATAAAATAGATATTAATAATTTTCTAGGGCTGGGGAGTTAGCTCAGTGGTTCCAGTGCCTGTCTTGCAAGTGGAAGCCCCCGGGTTCGATTTCAGTAACCATATACAATACTGGGTGTGGAGACTCATGCCCAGCAGCAATCAGTACCACATTCCCCAGTGCCAAGCGTGGTGGCTCATGCCTGTAATCCCAGCAAGGCAGAGACAGGAGGATTGCTGTGATGTGAGTCTGAGGCTGAGCTCAGGGCCAGCCTGAACCATAAAGTGAGACCCTGTCTCAAAAAAAAAAAAATAATAATAATAATTTTCCAGGGTTACTCTAATAGTATTTATATGAGGAAATAAACTGACAGACATGGACAGATATGAATTAATATAAGACAGAGAATTATTATTATGATATAAATATAAAACAAATAAAATATCATAAATTCTTAATTTATATTTAAAATTCTAGAAATACCATATACAATGACTCAAACACATATTATTAATTCATTTCATCTTATATAATTGGTATATACATGCATCATATCTTAATGAGTTAAACATGGATAATCTATACGAAAGAAAAATCTTTCAATGTGTTTACATTTTATGCAAACTTAAAGTTTATATAACTGACACTTGGTTTGTAAAATATTGGAAGGAATTTTTTATTTCTTTATATTCTAGATGTTATCTTAAATGGAAAAATTTTTTCTTCATTCTGCAGGTTGTTTCTTCAGTCTATTGTTTGCTTCTTTGTGCAGAAGGTTTTTAATTTGCTATGACCCCATTTGTTTATTCTGAGTATTATTTCCTGTGCTATTGTGATTCATGCCAGAAAGCCCTTCACCATACCAATGTTCTCAAGAGCTGCGCTGATTTTCTCTTCCAGAAGATTGTTTCTGTTACTGGACCTTGGGGTGCTGGAGTCTCCTTCTAGAGGTATTGTCTAAATTCTTTCTCTCCTGAGCAAAAAATTTATAAAGACAAGTGAAAATGGTAGCAAAGTTTTATTCAAAAC
Source organism: Petromus typicus (assembly GCA_004026965.1). Lineage (NCBI taxonomy): Eukaryota > Metazoa > Chordata > Mammalia > Rodentia > Petromuridae > Petromus > Petromus typicus. The sequence continues at coordinate 3,808 of PVIR01043764.1, forward strand.
AAGAAAATAAACAAGCTTTCAAAGTGAGTTAGCTCCAAGTAAAAGCAGGGGAAGCACCGCACCCTACAGCCTGATGGCAGGTCACAACGGAAATGAGAACCTGCAGGCCAAAGCTCAGCACAAACCAGGCCTTTTTATGTCACCCAGTTCTCAGGCTGTCAGGTTTATACTATCCCAGCAGAAACTACCTCTGTTTCTCAAAAGAAGTCTGCATGCTGGGCTTTGGGAATTGCTCTTAACATATATCCTGGGATTTTGTAATTAACAGGCCACACTTACAATCTTAGTCATCTTTGCCATATCTCATCTCCTGTTTCATTTGTTTAAACACTTTGATCTTTGATATATTTTAGTTTTGGTGAGAGATAGGTGACTACATTCAATCCTCTTCATGTGCATAGACCATTTCCCAGCAGCATGTGTTAAAGAGGCTGTCTTTCCTCCAATGTATGTTGTAGGCCCCTTTGTCAGTGATCAGATAGCTGAATGTTCTTGAGATTGTTTAGGCTTTGAGTAATCTATTCCATTTTTCTACATATCTGTTTTCATTGACCTTTAAAGAAATGCTCATTATAGCAACTCTGAGATTTTTTTCTTTTATCTGAAAGAGTGGTTGTCATCAAAGTGCTGCTTTCATCTGCATCTCTCAAATGACCAATGATGTTGAGCATTTCTTTATATACTTCTTAGCTGTTCTTACTTCTTCCTCTGAAAAGTATCTGTTCATTTCAGATGCCCATTTTTGAATTGAGTCTTTAAATTTGGGTGGGCTGATTTTTTAAGCTCTTTATACATTCTAGATAGTAGCCCTTTGTCTGAGGAACAGCTAGTAAAGATTTTTTCCCACATTGTTGGCTGACTTTCACTCTGTTGATTTCCTTTGCTGTTCAGAAGCTTTTTAAAATAATGAAATCCCATTTGTTGATTTCTTTTGCTAATTCTTGTGCTAGAGGTTTTGTTCAAGAAGTCTTTCCCTAGGCCAATGTCTTCAAGAGTTTTACTTAACCTGTTTTGCAGCAGGTTCAGAATATCTGCTTTAATATTTAGGTCTCTTACCCAGTTTGATTTTAGCTTGGCACCTGGTGAAAGAGGTAGTTCTAGCTTTAGTCTTTAATAAACAGGTCACAGATGTGTAAATATCATATCTTTCCTGTTATGAGAAAATGAAGTTGTAAATGAGTTCTGGTATGTAGAGTTGATATTGTGAAGTAGAAAATATTTTAAAGGAAAGAGAGTGTAAGGGTAAATAACAAGGGGAAAATGAATATGGTAATAATAAATAAAAAAAGAAAACAGATTGTGTATGTAGGGGTTGAGGGGTTGCAGGGCTGGGGGATAAGGGAAAAAATGAGAATCAAGTGTCATTCTGGTACAAACTCTCAATGTTGAAGGTGATGATGATGTGCATTCATAATGTACCAATAAAGAGGAAATAAAACAACAACAACAATAATGATAATAATAATAAATCTAATAATGGGCTGGGGAATTAGCTCAGTGGTTCTGGCACGTGCCTTGCAAGGTCAAGGGCCTGGGTTTGATCCTGGTAACCAAATACCACAATGCTGGGCATGGAGACTCACACCCACCACCAATCAGTACCACAAACCACAGAGCCAGGCATGATGGCTTGTGCCTGTAATCCCAGCATTTGGGCGGAAGAGGCAGGAGGATTACTGTAAGTTCATGACTGAGCTCAGGCCTGCCTGAACTACAAAAACAAGACCCTGTGTAAAAAAAAAAAAGAAAGAAAGAAATCAAATAATAAAAATTAAGCTACTGAAGATTCAGGGAGAATGAATCCTTGTATGTTGTTACTGTCTAAAAAAAAAAAAGAAAGAAAGAAATCAAATAATAAAAATTAAGCTACTGAAGATTCAGGGAGAATGTATCCTTGTATGTTGTTGCTAGGAATGTAAATTGGTACAACTATTATGGAAATTGGTATGGTGATTCCTCAGAAAATAAGAAATTTCATTTGACTCAGCTAGTCCCCTGGGAGGTGGCTTCCCAAAAGACTTAAAGCATCATATTATTGCTGGCTATGCAGGCTGACACACTTTGCTTGATTTGTTTGGTGCTAAGTCAAAAGAGGGAAGTAATATATTTAGTCAGAAAGAAAAAAAATGATTTATCAAACACTAACTCCAAGGAGGCAGAGGAACGTACTTACCTGAAATCCTATCTCACCCTTTACAGGTGGTCAATGGTCTTCTTTAATAAAGAACTGTGATGGTTAACTGATTTTGTCAACTTGAGTAAGAGAAGTCCAACTAAATTGCTCAGGTAGTTCATATCCTTGGGTATGGAAGACTCATCCCAGTGCTGGTTGCTATTTGGATGACCTAAAGGAGAAGTGAAGAAAAACGGAGCTGCTTCTGTTTCTTCAGAGGAGCACCAGCTTTGCCTTCACCTTGGACCTCATCTCCTGGCTTCCAGCACAGAGCCTTCCGCTTTTGGTACGTTTTTCAGCCATCCAGCATAGACTCTTCATAGACTCCCTTGAAAACATATTGGCCTCCTGATACAGACTTACAGAGGACAGGGCAGTGAGCTCCAGATCTTTGACTGATTATTTCAGTCTCTAGTGCTCAGCCACACCCACTACACACTTCCTCATCTGACCCTGGGTGTGGTCATTATAGGCCAATGTTACAAATTGTTCTATATTAATAGACACTAACCTATATTAGTAGACACTGACACAGAATCAGAGGGAAGGAGAATACAGAGATAATGTCAATCTTGACACTTGTGTTGTCACTTCCAGACATGATTTTTTTAATTGAAATCTTGTACATTACATAAACGCATCATGATTACACCCCATAATGCGGATTTGTACCAGTATAGGACACAACTTAATTATCATTTTTTCCCATAGCCCTACCCACCTACCACCCCCCTATACACATACAATTACTTTCCATTCTTTTTTGTTATAGTCTCATTATTTTTCCCCCTTCACTGTATTTTACTTAGAGAATTTTCAATTTCACAGTATATAACATAAAATTCTAAGTCTCATTTACATCTTTATTTTCTCATATCAGAGAAAAGATGCAATATGTACCTATCTGTGACCTATTTATTTCACTTATGATGATATCCTCAAGGTATGTCCACTTAAGTATAAATGATTCAAATGTATCATTTTTATGGCAGAGTAATACTCCATTCTGTAGAAGAACCACAGCTTTTTTATCCAGTCTCCAGCTGATGGACACTTGGGTTGTTTCAAAGATATAGCAATCACAAACTGAGCTGGTATAAACATGGATGCATATATATCACTGTGACATGAGTCTTTTAATTCTTTTGTCTATATACCTAGCGGGGCGATGGCCAGGTCAAATGGGGCCTCCAATCGTAACTTTTTCAGGAATCTCTAAACTGATCTCCACAGAGGTTGTATGAGTCTACAGTCCCATCAACAGGGGAGAAGGGTTCTTTCTTCTCCAAAGCCTCACCAACATTTGCTGTTGGCTGAATCTGAAATGGCAGCCATTCTATGTGGAGTGAGATGAAATCTCAGTGTTGTTTTCACCTGCATCTCTTCAATGACTAATGATGTTGAGCATTTCTTCATATGCTTCTTAGCTGCTCTTACTGCTTCCTCTGAAAAGTATCTGTTCATTTCAGATGCCCATTTTTTAATTGAGTCATTAAATTTGAGTGGGCTGATTTTTTTTGAACTCTTTATTTGTTCTTGATAGTAACCCTTTGTTTGAAGAACAGCTGGTAAAGATTTTTTTCTGACATTGTTTGTTTCCTTTTTGCTTTGTTGGTGGTTTCCTTTGCTGTGCAGAAGCTTTTTAAAAGAATGAGGTCCCAATTGTTCATTTCTTCAGCCAATTCCTGTGCTATAGAAGTTTGCTTCATGAAGTCTTTCCCTAAGCCAATATCTTTGAGAGTTTTACCTAACCTGAGTGGCAGAAGTTTAAGAGTGTCTGTTTTAATATTTAGGTCTCTTATTAAATTTGATTTTATCTTGGCACATGATGAAAGAGTTAGATCTACTTTTAGTATGTACTTCCAGCACCATTTGATAAAGAGGCTATCTTTCACCGCTTAGAATTTTTGGCCCCTTTTTCAAAGACGAGGTGGCTCAGTGTATCTGGAGTAGTTTCTGGATCTTCTACTCTACTCCATTGATCCTCAAATCTTTTACTTTGCCAGTACCATGCAGTTTTTATCACGATGGCTTTATAGTATAGTTTCAGGTTCGGAGTTGTAATACGCCCCACCATGTCCCTGTTGCTTAGACTTGCTTTGGCTATTCTAGGTCTTTTGTGGTTCCAGATGAAAGTTTGGATTTTTTTATCTAGATCTGTGAAATATGCTGTTGGGATTTCAATTGGAATTGCATTGAATGTCTAGAGTAGCTTTGGGAATATAGCCATTTTGAAAATATTGGTTCTTCCTACTCAGGAGCAAAGTATGTCTTTCTAATTTTTTAAAAATCTTTATTGGTACATTAAATATACACATCATGATTGCACTCCATAATGGGGATTTGTACCAGTATAAGACACAACTTAATTCTCATTTTTTCCCATAGCCCTACACACCCTACCACCCCCCATACATAAAATTTGTTTTCTTACTTTTTTGTTACAATCTCAACATTTTCCCCTTTCACCTATCTTACATCGGGCATTTTCTATTGCACAATATATAACATACAATGCTAGGACTCATTTACATCTTTATTTTGATATCATCTTCTATCTCCTTTTTCAGAGTGCTAAAGTTTTCATAGTAGAAGTCTTTCACCTCCTTTGTTAGATTGATTCCCAGGTATTTTATTTTTGGGGGTGCCATTGTGAAACGGACTGACTCCTCAATTTCTATCTCAGTGGGTCTACTGTTTGTGTATATGAAGGCTATTGATTTTTGAACATTGACCTTGTAACCAGCTACGTGGCTAAAATTGATGATTATTTCCAGCAGTTTTTTAATTGAGTTTTTAGGATCCTCTAGGTAGAGTATCATGTCATCAGGAAATAATGACAATTTAACTCCTTCTTTTCCTATATTTATTCCTTTTATTTCTTTCTCTTGCCTAATTGCTATGGCTAATATTTCCAGAACTATATTGAACAGAAGTGGTGAGAGAGGACATTCTTGTCTTGTTCCTGATCTCAGTGTGAAAGGTTTCATTTTTTGACCATTAAGTATGATACGGGTGATGGTTTCTCATAGATAGCTTTTATTAGTTTGAAATAGAGACCATCTTTTCCAATCTTCTGTAGTGTTTTGAACATAAATGGGTGTTGTATTTTGTCAAATGCTTTTTCTTCATCATTTGAGAAGACCATATGATTTTTGTCCTTAAGTCTGTTAATATAGTGTATAACATTGATTGATTTGCGTATGTTGAACCATCCTTGCATCCCTGGGATGAATCCAACTTGGTCGGGGTGTATAATCTTTTTGATAATTCTCTGTATTCTGTTTGCCAGTGTCTTATTGAGGATTTTTGCATCGATGTTCATTACAGATATTGGCCTGTAGTTCTCTTTTTTGGTTGGGTCTTTCTTTGCTTTTGGAATCAGGGTAATGGTTGCTTCCGGGAATGAGTTTGGGAGTACTTCTTCCCTTTCAATTTCATTGAAGAGTTTCAGAAGTAGAGGCATTAACTCTTCTTTAAAAGTTTTATAGAATTCAGCAGTATAACAGTCAGGTCCAGGGCTTTTCTTTGTTGGCAACTTTTTAATTACATTTTCAATTTCACAGATTTTTATTGGAGTAGTTAACATTTCTATATCTTGTTTATTCAGCTTTGGGAGTTCATATGTGTCTAGAAATCTATCCATGTCTTCTAGATTTCCATTTTATTGAAATCTAAATTTTCAAAATAGGTGTTTATTATCCTCTAGACTTCCTCTGGGTCGGTAGTAACTTCTCCATTCTCATGCCTAGTAGCATAGATGTGAGCCTTTTCCTTCCTTTTCTTAATGAGGTTGGCTAACGGTCTATCAATTTTGTTTATCTTCTCAAAGAACCAACTTTTCGATTCGTTGATTTTTAAGCCATTTTCTTGGTTTCTATTGCATTAATTTCTGCCCTAATCCTTATAATTTCTTGCCTAATGCAACCTTTGAGTTTGTTTTGCTCCTCTCTTTCTAGTCACTTGAGGTTGAACATTAAATTGTTTATTTGAGCTTGCTCCATTTTCTGGATGTAGGCCTTCAGTGCTATGAATTTTCCTCGTAGAACTGCTTTCATTGTGTCCCATAAATTTCTATATGTTGTACTGGGGTTATCGTTTAGTTGCAAGAACTGCTCAATTTCTTCTGTGACCCATTGGTTGGTCAGCAGAGTGTTGTTCAGTTTCCATATGTTTGTGAAGATCCTGGGCTTTCCTTTGCTATTCAGCTCCAATTTCAGGGCACTATGGTCTGACAGTATACAAGGGATAACTTCAGTCCCTTTATATTTGCTTAAACCTGTTCTATGAACGAGCACATGGTCTATTTTGGAGAATGATCCATGAGCAGCTGAGAAGAATGTATATTCTGTCTTTGTGGGGTGAAATACTCTGTAGGCACTTATGAAGTCCATTTGCTGAAGAGTCTGGTTGAGTTCAAGGATTTCCTTATTGACTTTTTGTCCAGTTGGTCTGTCTCTTTATGACAGTGGGATATTGAGGTCCCCTGCTATTGTTGTATTGGAGTTTATCTGGTTTTCAAGTCTGATAATGTTTGTTTTATATAGCTGGGTGCATTAGAATTTGAAGCATAGATATTTAAGATTGTGATTTCTGTCTCTTGGATTTTTCCCTGAACTAAAAGATAGTGTCCATCTTTATCTCTATCAGTTTTAGCTTGAAGTCTATTTTGTCTGCAAATAAAATCACCACTCCTGCTTTCTTGCTGTTTCCTGTCACATGGAGTATTGTTTTCCATCCCTTTACTTTCAGTCCATGGGTTTCATTCTGAATTAGGTGTTTTTCTTGTATTTAGCAGATTGTAGGATCTTGCTTTTTGATCCACCCTGCCAGTCTGTATCTCTTAATTAGCGCATTGTGTCCATTGACATTAATCGTTATGACTGATATAGGTAAATTTAGTGCTGCCGTGTTTTCCTGTTCTTGACTGTGTTATTCTACTTTTGCCCTTTTCTCATCAGTTTCTTGTTTGGAAGCATGGGTTGAGTCGGTTAGGTCTCATGGATTTATAACTTTCCTTATTTTTCTGCAAGATATTCTTTAAAATGTTTTAGAGCACAGGTTTCATATTTGTGAAGTTTTTCAGGTGTTCTTTGTCATGAAAGTATCTTATTTCCCTATCAATTTTGAAGGATAGTTTTGCACGATACATTAGTGTGGGTTGGAAGTTGTTTTCCTTTAGGGCTCGAAAGACTGCACTCCAGGCTCTTCTTGCATTGAGGGTTTGAGTTGAGAAGTCCACTGTGATCCTGATGGGCTTCCCTTGGAATGGAACTGTTTTCTTTTCTCTGGCTGCTTTCAGTATTTCATTCTTTTTTTGGATATCTGGGACTTTTATGATTATATGCCTAGGTGTAGATTTTTTCACGTCATGGACATGTGGCGTTCTGTATGCTTCATATATTTGTATGTCCAATTCTTGACCTTTTTCTGTGAAGTTTTCTGCCATTATCTGTGTGAATAGCTTTTTGATGTCTTTAGCATTGTCTCCTGCTTCCTCAGTGACTCCAATCAATCTTATGTTATTCTTCTTTGAATCATCTAGGAGCTGTTGGATTGACTTTTCATTATCACTTACTTTTTT
>PVIR01043765.1:0-11574 GCA_004026965.1 Petromus typicus
AAAAAAAAAAAAAAAAAGAATATAGAAGGAAAATGATAAAAGTGTGTGGCCTACACTGGTCACAAATTAACAACTTTGATTAGAAGAGAAATTCTCTCTATGGAACCTCCAAGATTTGGTAATGGAAAGGTTGAGGTGTGGGGATAGAAGGGCTGGTATTACAGAGGCTTTCCACTTGTGAGACTGGTTGGGTAATGGTATTATAAACTACAACTGGAAGAAAAGGAACTGTAAGGAATTAATCAGAAAACCAATTGAGGTATACAGAAAAGTAGATATATGGTTCTGAGATACAATTTAAACATTCAGAACTAGATTTTGGAGTTTTTATTGAGAAGTAAAGCCAAAATAATTCATTTAGCAATCCAGGAAATCTGTTTAGAAAGTTGATAAGAAAGACTTTCATTACTGACAACCAACCACTGAAAGGATAGAAATAGAAAGAGGTCAGTGAAGAAGACTTAAAAAGAGAGCTACACCTATAATCCCAGCACTTGGGAGGCAGAGGCAGGAGGATTGCTGTGAGTTCAAGGCCGCGCTCAGAGCCAGCCTGAAGTACAAAAGCAAGACCTTGTCTCAAAAAAAAAAAAAAAAAAAAAAAAAAAAAAAAAAAAAAAAAAAAAAAAAAAAAAAAAAAAAAAAAAAAAAAAAAAAAAAAAAAAAAAAAAAAGGAAAGGGCTGTGCGCTTTCCTAACATTGGGAAGAGGAAAGACATTCAGGAAACAGACTGATTTCCATTTCAACAGCTACCTAGCTTCACATTCACTTAGTTACAATTAGTTCACCTGTTTCAGAAAGACCTTAAACTCACATGTGGAAAGAAATATAATACTTGAAACAGAGAAAATAAATGAATTTAATTTTTGCTGTATTCTGGGAAAAGAAAAAAAATGTTCAATCTAAAAAAAGTGAATCCTGCAGTGTTTCTATCTCTGACCTGCAGAGAGGAAAGAGATTCCCTCTTCTTGCTTTTCGTGACCACAATTTAGTTTTATAGTTACCATTTCCTTTATCTTGCTGCAATAAGCAATTGGTAGTTTGGGCTCCCCAGTGGACAGTTACATGTGAAAGGCCTTATCCTACCCTTGAAAGCAAAAAGCTTCCATGTGGTCAACGACAAGGCTGAAACTTCAGGTAAATGCATTCTCTCCTGCTACATAAACTGTGCCAAATGCCCTGCTTCCTGGGCTTATATTGTAAACTCAGACCTCTAAGCTTTCTCCTGCCCTTGCCAACAGATACTAACGCTACCTCAGCCACATGCTTTATCATTGGCCCCCTGGAGGTTCTTTCTTTTCTTTACCAGGTTGGTAGGTCATGCATTTTTCCCAAAGGAGCATTTGGAACTCTGTTCTGGGCATCGGTTCATGTCTGACTGTGCGCTGCTCACTGACATTAGACTAAGAACGTGAGTGGAACCCAAGAACTGTCTTCTGCTAAGAAAGCAAAGAGAACTACAGAAAAAACTGCTCTCATTCTCAACCCGAGTTCAAGCCATTCAAAGAAAAAAGTTAATTTTTCAGATGTTGAGAGTGAATGTCAGTGAGGATCAGAGTATGTCAGTGGTTGTAAGTAAATATGTTCAGTCAGTCTAGCTTCAGTGTTTCATAATTGCCTTTCTATTACAAGGTACAAAAATCATGTATTTACTCTCTTATCTGTTTTAACAGACATCATTTTAGTTCGCAATGCTGACACATTTCTTACTAATGGATACATATATAATACGAAACACACATCAGCAATTCTGCCATAAAGAAGATGTGGTCACAAAGGCTGGTGGGGTTCAGGGAAGATAACAAGATGCTGAGACTACCTGTGCAATCACCATGTCACTGAAGCCAATGGCAGCTCAGCCAAGTAACATTTGCATACCACTAAAATCCACATCATTTTTAAATGACAGCAGACCCCATGCTACTTTCAGCCTAGCATCTGCCACAATTACTGGTAAAAACCACACAACAAAAAAAGTTTCTTACTGTTTTCCTGGTATTTATATTTTAATTCTATCATGATCACTGTAAGTAGATATCATACTTCATACTCTATTACATTATATTTCAATGATAAATTACCAACATTATTAGCATTTATGGAGAGCTTATTTTGTTTTTAGCACTGTAATTTTAGGCTAACATACATTATCTCATAAAATTACATTTTATACAATGAGATGAACAGTATTAAATCTACCCATCTCTGTGCATTTTTTAAAAAAATCCTTATTGTTACATTACATACACACACCATGATTGCACTCAACAATGAGAATTTGTACCAGTTTATGACACAACACAATTCTCATTTTTTTCCCATAGCCCTACCCATCCTACTATCCCCACCCCCTATGTTCATATTTTTTTATGAAAAAGAAGCTCTGAGATGCCTATGATGCTGGTATGTGAAAGTACACTCACTCATGTGCAACAGGGCTTGCTTTCAATCTTCATGGCATAACCACTGTACCACACATTTTTAACCAATGAAAGTACAGTTTGCACTTCAAAGAAAATCTAATGTTTTTAATAGTCTTAGGATTTAAATGATTTTAATGTCTAATCCAGTCACAGGTAGAAGAAAGATGTGCTGGGATAAATATTGAAGAAACTCAAATATTCTTTGACCTTGATACTTAGTCCAAGAGTTACAGCTTCTCAGTGATTGTTACACTTTTCATAAAATTATTATCAACAGTACTTATATTAAAACCTATATTATAAGTCCAATTCTGGCAAAGCCAAAAACTGAGTGGTAAAAATATTTTACCACAAACTTTGGGTATAGATCCTACCTGTGTTTGCAAGCAAATATTTCAAAAATAATTCTGATACTTTCTTTAACTAAAAAAGATATGATATTTAACAGAAACAAATTTCTTCCTCTTTAAGCCAAGTATTGTCTGCTATATAATTTCATTTGAGGCCTAGTATTATAAAACAGGTAGAGAAAAAATATTTATATATGATTATATGATGTCTTAGCCTTTATAAATTTCAAGCATAAATAGATTAAGAATGTGTTAATGATATTCACACTGCAAAACATAATATCTTGGATCCTAGAAACTATGAAGAGTTCCATATGAATTTTTTCTATTTTAACATTTTGAATCAGTGCAAAGCTACTCTTCATTAATTTTTCTGCTTAGGGTTTATTCTAATCACTGTCCCATTAGCAACAGGAAGATGCTTCCCACTTGGGAATACAGATGACCACATGGACGCTTCCAGTAATCATTAGGAATACTTGCTCGAGTCCATCAGCATTATTTCATGGCTAACTCTCTAATTATGAAACTGTAGCCATCATCAAAGACATACAAAGCTTCCTGTTAAATCTGGAATAGAAAATAATGGATTTCATATTTTTATGTGATAAGGTTTAATGTCAAGACTTGTTTTCAATTGTACATTTCAAATACTTAACACTCTACTCTCTATTAATAAATTACATGCTCAGTTATTAGGAACAAGTTGTTGGAATGAAGTACCAAAGCTTTCCAGATTGAGAATGAAATTAATTCTCTACCCACTAGGAAATAAAACCAGGTCAGGTGACAAGTCTATGGCAAAATCTATTTAAAACTGTATTTTAATTGCATGCTATCCCCATTTACAAGACAGAAAATCACAGACAAATACAGTTAATTATGGCTAAATTTATAAATTACCAAGGTGATAAATAAATTAAAAAGTCCTGAAGACTGCACTCATGTGTCTCTTAATGATGGAGACAGTTTCCGAGAAATGCATTATGCAGTTTCATCATCCTGCAAACTTCATTATCACAGACTATCTACACCAATCTGCTCACTAAGTGCCAACCTACTAATTATATGCATAACAGCCTATTGCTCCTAGGGTCTTAATGAACAAAATAACTTAAGATTAAAGAAAACACATGAGAAAATGGTGAAGGTAAAAGATGTGACAGACACAAGATGCGTGGGCCTCCTGCTGGCATAATACAACATACAGGTTACAATAAACTTTCAAAACTATAATAATACACTCTGAAGTAATGTTGGGAAGTGTGATATAGAATACGCATGAACAAGGAGTATGGTCATCTTTCTCATTACCATGTATCATGCACCATAGTTATTTGCTTCTGATACAGTTTACATGTCTTGTTAGGCTTGTTCACAAATAGTAAGCTTGTTCACACGTAGTAGGCTTGTCAACGCACATCAACACAAACACACGAGTCATGTGCTGCCTTGGGCTGTAAGGACAGCAGTCAGTGCAAGAATTTTCAAAACCATTAGAATATTACAGAGCAATACTCTGCATGTGGTCTGTCACTGAAATATTCTTATTCATCACATAACTATGCTACATTTACTCATGAGGTGGTATTTCCTTTTTACTTGCTATCATACTTCTAGGAATATATTGGCTTTACCTTGACAAATACTTATAATTACTGGTATCATGATAAATATATTTTTATAGGGAGGTAAAAACCAAAGCTAACTTACAGCTGAGTGTTTATCCACTTTCTCATGTCCTTATTCATAATCATTACCCACCTCACAAAATCATTAAAACCTAGATGGGATAATTGATATGAATTTGTCAACTCAGTATTAGCATGGAGTTGCTCTAATGACTTCCATTCCCCACCCTGGACTCTCTATTTATTTTCCCTTTGGATACTACAATCTCATACATTTAAAACTGTCTGCAGAGCACACCCAAATATACACTTCTGGACGACACAGGTTTAAATCATATATTAAAATTGCTGGTATTTCTATTTGAGTATTTCATATCCAGACTTGAGTTCTGTTGAACACACCTGTACCCAATATTGATAAAATACACCTGTGGCAGTTCATGCTGCAACCATCTATTTATTTATGCAAATCAGATAAACAAGTCACTGTGTGTTAGTTAACTCTCTCTCTGCTGAACACAAAATTCAACACCCACAGTTTAAAGCAGGAAAGGATTAACCCGGCTCATGTTTAGGGAACATAGGCAGTTTCCGCCTGGCTCCAAGGCAGAAACATCACAGAGGCATCACCATGGCACAGAGAAAGACACCATGGCACAGAGCAACATCACCATGGCTGAGAAAGAGTGGGGCACAGTGCAAGACAAGGAGGGAAAAGGACTACACACAGTTTGTGAGAGCAACCTCTACAGCCCACACATACACACAAGGGCATGTGTTATGGGTCTGCTTGGCCTTTCTAATCTAATACAACTGGCATGCCATGACTAATGGTCACAATTCACCCTTTGCCAAGTTTATACTCAAATAGGACTCTGTATAAAAGCTTCAAATAAACACACTAAGTTTATATTTCCATCTCATGTAATAGAGTTATCCTATGTACAACACCACCAAACTCAATAACGCCTTTCCCAAAGTCTTAGCAATTCTAACATTTTTCAAAGGTCCTGGTGTTTTAGGAGACTAAGGTCGAACTCTTGGCTGAAAACTGTAAAAATAAAATGCACATGTATAATCCAAAAGGACAACGGTGCAAGGTAAAAACATCCCTTCCAGAAGGGAAGGGTAAGGGAACAGAAAAGACCTGGACCAAAGCAAGATGGAAACCCAGCAAAGCATTAAGCCTGGCAGCTGCAAGTCTGCTGTCAGCCAAAGAACAGTAAGAAATGAGTTTCCAAGGGCTTAGGCAGATGAACCCCAGTCTTGCTGCACAACCCTCTCTTTTTTCTTCTTTGGATATATCCAGAACTGCAAAAGCAACCTCTGAGTTATATATTCATATAATACCTATAACCATATGCATTATTTTAAAGGTTCCCAATACATATTCATAAATAACTTTTTAGCTATAGCATTTTAAAATAATATACAAACTATACCATTCTGTATCTGTAGTTGTAATAAATATCTTCAATTTGATTAATTTAATATGTTCCTTGTGTTCTTTCTTGAAGTTGTTCTTATCTAATATATTCAAATTCTTTGACATTTGGACTCTTGAATCAAATTTTTCTAAATGATCTTTTCATCCACCTGATTTCAGCTTTCTTTTCCATGGTAATAACACTCCATTGATCTTTCAATAAAAATTTCAAAAGGTGTACTGTTCAGTTTCTCTAAATAGTTTATGATATACTCAACAGGCATGCAGTTGCTACTTATTAGAGTGTAGAGCAAAAGATAAAATGCTACCAAATAAGTTGAAGCAGTATCTTATCTGAATACAGCTCATCCATGATTGAAACTTCACAAATTTCAATCTTACATACTATGTATGAAGACAGAGACAGCAACAATTTTCTACCTCATAAAGATCTACAGCTCATTGCTCAAATCATTTTTTCAGTGTTGCTCACTCATCTCAGATATTCCTTTCCTTTGACCCAGAATAAATTTCTTTGTTCATAATCATATGACTAAATCATACACATCCTCAAGTTCTAGGACCTACAAACCCTGCTGAAATACAGTCCTGTTTTAACCCACGTTTTCAATGATACAACAGATATAATAGTAGGGGGAACCACACTGAGTGGGCTTCTTTACACTGATGCAAGGGGACCTTCTGTCCCTGTCACCAGCTGACGCACTCTGTTATGCTCTCCCATCAGTGACCTCGAACCTGCTTTCCTAGTGAAAGTTTTAGAGGACTTTTGAAAAATTCTGTACATTAGTACTTTTAAAATGAGATGTAAAATTATTATTATGAATTAAAATAGCTTTGAATGATATATTTTTGACAAAAATACATATAATTTAAAATAAACCATGGCTAATTTTCCCAATATATCTTGTTACTATTATCTTTTAACTCTTAATTTGTTCCTTTTATCTTAATATATTATAATCATTTTATAATGAGGTAAGATAGATATATAATTAATTATATCAACATAATTATAACAATATGTTAACATCTATATAATATCTAGATGATTATAATTAATATAATCAGTTTATGATGAGTTAGGATAGATAAATACATTCTAAATCTGCCTGCATGACTTTTATGTACAAGCGTATGATTTTAAAGAAATCCATCATAATATAAAATGCCTAGTTTTTCATTTTTCGATTTTGTGCCCTTGAATGCTATGCATATCCATAAACAGATAAAATTGCTAAAATTAATTTGGGTTCAATACCATTGCTATTATTTGTTATCCATCATACACACACACACACACACACACACACACACACACACACACACACATAAGAGCAAGTGAATGAATGTAAGAAGAATTTTCTTACAGAAATCTGTCAGTTTGTTACATTTCTTGGAGTACAAAAGTCAGATGATGATAAACTATCCAATGTAATTCACAATTATGTAACATTTATTAAATTGCTTCATTCCTTCTTCAACTGTGATAAAAGGAAAGTGTTGGAGAAGCGCTTGCGATGTGATGTTTTAAAAGGCTTGCTGCTTAGATATCTAACGCATCACCTTCTTAATTCAAAGGACATTTGAAATTTGTGACTATTTCGAGATAAAAGGAGTGTCTTTTCGTTACTTAGACACAACACACCCTGTTAGAGATCAGAAAAGTCGGGATGCATGACATGAATGCTTCTATGTACTCAAACAGGTGAATTTTAGAGAAGAACACCATGAGGACGGGGACTCAGAGTTCATATCGAGGCTCCATATCCACGGGAAACTACACAGGGCCTGCACTCCACGGCTGCATTCACTTCCGTCCCCCTCCTCCCCCTCCGCCGGTCCTCCCTTCCCCTCGCCCACACCCCTCCCCTCGCCAGCTCTAATCCCCAGGCCTGTCCTCACTCTCAGCTGAGGTCCCTGCTTTTTTTTTTTTTTTTCCACTAAGAACATAGATGTTCAAAAAGCAAGCATTTACAAATCCCACCAAGAAACGACTACACCAGGAGCACTTGTGCCCACACTGGCTTCTCTCCTGGTCCTGAACAAGCTGCAGCCTCTTCCTCTGGACCCTTCCTCCCAACAGTGAGCTACACTCCCTTCCTGTCCCCTCCTGAAAAACCTTCTAGCAACCACTCTAGTCCTCTCGCTCTCACCTTTACCTGCCCTCCTGCCACTTTCTGACTTGAATTTCTATATTCTGCTACATCTCCCATCCGAAGAACATTCTTTAGACCCCAGTTGTGCCTCAAGATCCTAGACTGTCGGCCTATTCTATATTCCAACTTACAGCAAAACCAGTTGGGCGGATTCTGTGTACTGAACTCTAATTCTCCGGCCCATTCCTGCTCAACGCACCCACTTCGTATTTCAGGCCTTCCCGCAATAACTGAAGCTGCTCTTACAATGATGGATGACTTCCATCTCTCCCTTAGCCTCACCAAATCCAGCGCCATCGCCCTCCCTCATGCTCAGTCACCGGTCTGCTTCATCGGGGGGCTCACTCTGCCTGGTTCTTCTCTCTCGCTGGCTCTTCCTTCCAGTGTCCTGACGCCTCCCGTTCGTCTCCCAGCCTCTCCCTACTGCCAGGACTTGGTCTTCAGGACGCAGCGGTCACAGGCTTCTCTCCCCTGCACCACACCTTTCGTTACTTTGAGCCCAAACCGGCCCGTTGGAGGGCCTCTGTCCCAGTGTCAGCTCTGCCTGCTGGATTAGCCCTCACTTCTGCTTTGCTGGCTCTGTGACCACTCTGAAGATTTTGCTACACGTTTCCTTATCACCCCACTACATGTATCCTCAAACAGCATGTATTTCAGACTCCACTGACAGTGACAGCAGGACAGCCCAGGCTTCTTATCTCCTATGTTTTCCAGATCACCTTTTCCACACTGATGCAGCAGGAATTTTTAAAGGGGAAGAAGATTTTTACAAACACCCATTAGAATTGGACAAGGAGCACGGAAAAGCTGGGGCAGTCTAAGATTTCCCACTTACATAACATTATATCTCTGTGTCTTACATATCACTATGTCAGCAGAAATATAAGTTTAAAGACTGCTAAAAAAACTGTTCTTCACCTAATTATTTTATGTGCTACTAACTTGGGAAGAGATATCAGTTACTTAAAATCAAAGTTCCTTTAAAAAACTCTAATGTATTACCCTAGAATACAAAACACACACATTTTGGCAACTTAGAGAGATTTAATATTTTATTGATCTCAATCTCATTTCAGAAAAGGTTAAAAAGTAATAAATACCTAAGAGAACTAAGTATAAAGTTTTAAGTGTTCGACATTATAGGTAGTGGAATATTTTGCTACATATTTATTTCATCTCATTTCTGGTTGTATTTGTCCTTTAAGAGCTCTTTCAATATCACAGATAATGTTCCAATGTGCATGAGCACATCCCAAGAAGAAATGTTTAAATTCCAGCATACTGTGAGATTAATAAACCATAAAAATTTGACATTGCTACAGAGACAGAGTATTAATTGCTTTTAGACACAGATTTAATCCCCATGACCCATACAGATTTATTTATGACTTCTGAGAGAGCAAAACAAATGATAGGATAACACTGTTTCTATTCTCAGGGGACAAACTAGTAGTTATATTTATTCTATGAATTATGTATCTGAAGTAGTCAAAGATGCTAATCAATGTTAAGCTCACTCACTACCAGTGGTGATAATGTCATAACCCAACTCATCATATACCTAATCCATATCCAGATGTAATTTTGTATATAACTGGAACTAATAAGTAAAGAAAATTATCAAAAAATAATGCTGACAATAATGCCCAAATACACTCATGGAAATCAGTGGATAGGGCCAGGATAAAATGGAAATGTTATTCTTAAATGAAAATGTTCATCTAAATCAATGATATACTCTTTCAAGTTAAAGATGGTTCTTGGCTTGAGTTTACCTGTGAGGCAGTCATAACAATAGAGTCAAGGCCTGAGTCTGGGTGTTACCAGTGTCTGACAGACCCATGTGGGGCTTTTGGGAGCTGGCTGGATTATGGTGTCTGACAGTGAATTAAGGGTGTGATGCTGGATTATTCCAGTGATTAGTGCAGCAAAACTATACGTGTGGACAGAAGCCCCACCTGGGGCCCAGGTGACACCAATTAAGAGGCTTGTTGCCCAGTTGGGATAAAAGGAAATGGAGTTGCCTGTGGTTCTGTCTGCCTCACCATGACCTGCTTCTCTCCTGCCATGCCCCTCTGCCTGGCTGCCCTGCCTTAGATTTCACTATCTCTACAAACTATGTACTAAAATGAACTTTTCCTCCTTTAACCTGTCAATGTCAGGAATTGTGCCCTCGCAACAAAAAATAACTAAAGACACTTCTCTGTGGAAAATATACTCCTGGCAGAATCTGCAACTGCAGAATCCACCAAACACTGAAGTTTCTATATATTATTCATTTTCCTATAAATACATAGCTATGACAAAAGCTAACGTACCAGTTAGGCACAGTAAGCTCTCATTACAACTGTAATGCCGTTTCCATCTGAACTAAGCACTTCTCATGTACTATGGCAATAGCTTTTGAATTTTAAGGCACAAAAGCAAACTTACCATGGATTTCTTCTTTTTTTTTTTTTCCAGAATTTCATGGAGCAAAAACTTATTCTTACAATACGATCTTCAAAACATGCGCACATCAGGATACAATGTTTTCATCCCTCTTTCTCCTCATTCACGACTTTCCCTTTTCCCTCAAAGCAAGTACTTTGGCTTTTCTTTGGTATGTCAGAACTTCCAACATCAATACTTTACACTTTGGGGCATTATTAATTAGAATAAGGTTCAGCGAATATAGTCAGTGGTGTATGACAATAAAATATGTGCTTGTACAGAGACTAGGAAGTAGGTCATATATGTAGTGTGGAAATGCGGAGACTAGACAAAAGAATCAGCTCTGATTTATTTTATTTAGACATAATATTGTATTTATTCACTCCTTTACTCTCATATTTCTTCTTAAATATATGCAAAAGACTGTTTCTTTACCTTGTTGTGAAACAGAATTGTTTATATATTTTTCTGAGTAAGTTATCACAGATTTGCTACAGAAAAGGGAGATCTTTTAATTTGGCAAGCTCTTTGTGGAAGCAAAAATGGGCTAAAAGAAATGTAATTATACCTACAAGTAAAAATTAGTTTGTACATTAGTTCTTGGCTTTCATAGTTAAAGGCCTGAGAGAATTGTGCAGATGGAGAACAGTCCTATCTTGATTAGAAAGATGGTAACAGGTAGATACAGACACATATTCTGTCACCTTCTCCACAGAAGCCCACATGCATAACACCTGTATAATTTAAACTTATCATCTGCAACAACAGAAATTATGGAATACCTTCTCTACTGTGTCTCTTTTTTTACTTCATATAAGAACAATATATGTATTTCTATTTCTATCTAAAAATCAATCTTTATGTCTATTTTCATTTGAATAAGAAATATAAACCTGGGCCGGGGAGTTAGCTCAGTGGTTCCAGCGCCTGTCTCACAAGCGCAAGGACCCGGGTTCGATTCCCCGGTAACCACATAACAATACTGGGTGTGGAGACCCACACCCAGCAGCAGCCAGTACCACATACCACAGTGCTGGGCGTGGTGGCTCACGCCTGTAATCCCAGCACTCGGGAGGCAGAGGCAGGAGGATTGCTCTGATGTGAGTTTGAGGCTGAGCTCAGGGCCAGCCTGAA
>PVIR01043766.1:0-11572 GCA_004026965.1 Petromus typicus
GGTGAAAGGGGACAATGTTGAGATTGTAACAAAAAAGTAAGGAAACAAATTTTATATATATGGGGGGGTGGTAGGGTGGGTGGGGCTATGGGAAAAAAATGAGAATTAAGTTGTGTCTTATACTGGTACAAATCCCCATTATGGAGTGCAATCATGATGTGTATATTTAATGTACCAATAAAGATAATTAAAAAAAAGAGTATATTCATATAATGCTAGTATAACTTTTAAAACAAAAACTGAGATGTTCTGAGAATAAGTAAAGAATAGCACAAAATAAATAAATAAAAATAAATTCAGTAATAGCATCCACTGCTTTGCAACCATTAAGATTGTATTTCCAAGTATCTAATGGTTACTCACTTAAGTCTCTATCTAAAGAAGCATTGTATCCTACTTAAAACTAAGCTGTCAAGTTCCCATCCCAGGTGTGCTGCTCTGACATTCCCCCCAGTTAGGGAAATGACGACTTCATTCATCCAGTTGTTGGCACTCAAAGTCCTTATATGGTGCCTAACTTCTCTGTTTATCTTATACCTCATATTTAGTCCATCAGCAAATTTTGCCTTTATCTTCAAAATACACTCAGACTATAACAGCATCTCAACAACATCCAAATGGTCACTTTGACTGAGTCATCATTATCGCCATGTATTTGTTGCTGAACTGGTCTTGTTACCACATAATATGTCCTCAATGCACCAGCCAGTCTTCTTACCAAAATTTAATCTTATTGCTTCTCTACAGTTTACACTGAATAAATCCCAGAATCTTCACAGTTACCTCCAAGGCTCTAATGCTCTGTGGCCCTTCCATCATTTCCCCATCTACTTGATCTCTCACTTCAGTGATACTGCTGTGCTACCTCTTTGCTCTTCTTCAGACATGCCATTTATAACCCATGCCTCAACACATCTCCATTTTTGTGGTGCCTTCTATACAGAATGCTTTCCTTCTACTTGAGGTATCAAAATTGTAGTTAATAATTAAATTTTTAATATTAAATTTTTATAATATTGCCATTTAACTCCCCTACAGATACACCCCTCACTTTCAACGCATTATTTTGTATTTCTTGTCATTTTCTAAAGCAATTATGGAAGGGCTCTACCCTGGGTGTGGTTTTGCAGTGGTAAAACCACCACGAATGGTGCTACCGAGTGCCACCCAGTGGTGAGCCAGGCTCATAAAAGCATTCCAGAGTGTCCTCATCCACCTGTTCACCAGATCTTGCACACTACAACTTCTGCATCTTCTTCAGAGTCAAAATGACCTTGAACAGTGAACATTTTTAATCAGTTCATGACATCATGACATCAAGTAACTTCAACAGTGCAACCAAAGGTATTTATCCAAAAAAAAAAAAAAAAATGACTTCCAAACCTGCTTAAGAAAGTGATAAGAGCACTAGTCTCTGATTGGGGGTCACGGGGACGTTAATACAGTCTCCTGGACCTTTGGTAACAATGCTGTCCCAGTTGGTACTTTCTGCTGCCGCTACAGCTGCCCCCTGTCTGAAGAACGCAGCCCTCCTAGGACCAGGGGTATTGCAGGCCACAAGGATCTTTCACACAGGGCAGCCAAGACTTGCTCCTGTACCACCTCTTCCGGAATATGGCGGAAAAGTTCGTTTGGGGCTGATTCCTGAGGAATTCTTCCAGTTCCTTTATCCTAAAACTGGTGTAACAGGACCCTACATGCTTGGAACTGCGCTTATCTTGTGTTTTCTGTCCAAAGAAATATATGTGATTTCCCCAGAGACCATTTCTTCCATAGCTGTAATAGGCCTGATTGTCTATGCAGTTAAAAAATATGGTGCCTCTTTTGCAGAATTTGTTGATAACATTAATGAGCAAAAAACTGCCCAATTAGAAGAGGCAAAGCAAGGTTCCATACAATAAATACAGGATGCAATTGAATTGGAGAAGTCACAACAAGCACTTGTTCAGAAGCGCCACTACCTTTTTGATGTACAGAGGAATAATATTGCTATGGCCTTGGAGGTTGCGTACCAGGAAGGGCTACATAGAGTATATAAGGAGGTGAAGAGTCTCCTGGACTACCATATCTCTGTGCAGAATATGACGCGTCGAAAGGAACAAGAGCATATGATAAACTGGGTGGAGAAGCAGGTGGTACAGAGCATCTCTGCACAGCAGGAAAAGGAGACAATTGCCAAGTGCATTTCAGATCTAAAGCTGCTTGCAAAGAAGGCTCAAGCACAGCCCATTATGAAAATGTACCTATCCTAGTTGAGATAGCCAGAAATGGCAAACTAAGTGGAAACTAGTTTATGTGACAAAAACTTCCCATATTTCTGTCTACTGAAATTACAGGTTACTTTTCCTAATAAAAGCAAGGTTTGGGGTTTCATTTTGTGAGAACTAAATCTACTGGCCAGTCATATGTTCTGTGATCACTTTTGAATAAGCAGTTCGTTTTTATTAAAACATTATCTGACTAAGTATTATCAACTTATAGGTTAAATTTATAATTAATTCTATGTTCATGCAATAAAGGACAATTGAAACAAACAAACAAAAAAAAGAAAGTGATAAGAATGAAAAGGTAAGTGCACCTAAAGTGAGTAGCGGCACTGTGATATGGATAAATTGCAATATGGCCTTTACCTTCATAAATTTCTTCCAAATTTAAATATATACTACATTTATATTACACCTCATGCATGGCTCAGTCTCTCACTCATTCAAATCTTTATTTTACCTCAATAATTGGTTACCAACCAAATTATATTATTTAAAGTTATTTACCTTTTCTCTCTTCTATAGTTTTTTATTCTTATAATTATTTCTTGTATTTTCTCTCATTTGAATGTGATTTATACCCTATTATATATATTTTTCTTGCTTATGTCATACCTTTGAATTTAGAACTGGTTTGGAGGACATATAGCAGGAGCTAAATAAGATAAATTAATGAATTTACTAATGAGTCCTAAAGCAATAAGTTTATGTAAAGCTTTAAGGAACATCATGATTTAATCTTCCACAGATCACACTTTACTTCAAAATAGATATAAGGACCCTTAGACTGGATGCCAGTTACTACAGCATCAGAATATTATAAATATAAGTCTAAATACTATTATAGTGATGGATCACAATGTTATATTATTTTGCTAAGTTTATTGCTCCAGTAGATACCGCATAGATCCCTGGACCCCACTCTCCACTCCAGTACTGTACATGAGAGATTTGGAACAGCCTGAGACTGTCATCAAGTGATTGATAATCTACATCAGGAAGTACTTTCTAGTAACTTGTTTTCCCATTTGATCTCCAATTTAATCAATATTACCTGAGTGCCTATACTTGTTTTTTTTAAATTATATTTATTGGCACATTTTAAGCTTACATTATGATCACATTCATCATTGGGATGTATACAGAATCTTACTGGTTGGTCGTGGTTTTGTCCCACCTCCTGCCCACCTGATAGTTCTCCACTGGGTCTTGTTTTTTGTCGCACCTTGAACCAGCCTTCCTTCATGGCTTTGCTCCATAAAAACTCCCCGAAAAATAGGGTTTCTAGTAACCCACTTTCTGGTGTGGCCTTCATCTCTCTTAGACAGCTGTTATCTTTCTCTCAATAATTTTTTCTTATTCATAACATTCATTGTTACTATAATTCATCCTTTGATGTAAGAGAAAACAAACTAACATTTCAGATATTTAGTAGATTTTGGAGCTACATCTATACTCATTTTATCATATGTACCTAAGCTACAGGCAATTGTAAGGTTTATCTTAGAATTTTGGCTACTATAAAGTCCTAATACATGAAACTCATAACAAAATTCTCTAATTGTTTCTAATATTTGAGATAAATATGTAGTAAAAATACTATATTGTAATCTAAAGTAGGCCTTTTTTTGCCTGTTTCAGAATCAAGACATGTCATGTACAGGTACGAATTCTTTTTTTTTATTTTAAATCTTTATTAGTACATTATGAATACACATCACCATCGCATTCAACATTGAAAGTTTGTACTAGAATATGACATGACTTGATTCTCATTTTTTCCCTTTCTGCACACTCTGCAACCCCACCCCCTATATACATAATCTTTGTTTCCTTTTTTCTTTATTACTGTCACATTCTTTTTCCCTCATTATTTACCCCTACACCCTCTTTTCTTTTAAATATTTTCTATTTTACAATACCAACTATACATACTACAACTTATTTACAACTTCATTTTCTCATACCAGAGAAAAGATAAAACATTTACACATCTGTAACCTATTTATTCCACTTATAGGGGTGTCCTCAAGGTCCATCCATTTGAGTATGAATGACTCAATCTTATCATTTTTAGTGGCAGAGTAATACTTCATTCTATAAAAGAACCACATCTTCTTTATCCAGTCTCCAGTTGATGGACATTTTGGTTGTTTCCAAGATTTAACAATCACAAACTGAGCTGCTATAAACATGAGTGCACATATGTCGCTGTGATATGAATCTCTTAATTCTTTTGTGTATATACCTAGCAGAGCAATGGCCAGGTTAAATGGGACCACCAATCCTGGCTTCTGAGGAATGTCTACACTGATTTCCATAGAGATTGTATGAGTCCACCAACAGTGGAGAGGGGTTCCTTTTTCTCCGAAGCCTCGCCAACATTTGTTGCTGGCTAATTCTGACATGGCAGCCATTCTTTGTGGAGTGAGATGAAATCTCAGTGTTGTTTTCATCTTCATCTCTTGAATGACCAATGATGTTGAACATTTCTTCATATACTTCTTAGCTGCCTTTACTTCTTCCTCTGAAAAGTATCTATTCATTTTATATGTCCATTTTTAATTGAGTCTTTAAATTTGGATGGGCTAATATTTTTAAGCTCTTTATATATTTTAGATAGTAGCTATTTGTCTGAGGAACAGCTGATAAAGATTCTTTCCCATATTGTTGGCTGCCTTTTAGCTCTGTTAGTGGTTTCCCTTGTTGCACAGAAGCTTCTTAATAGAATGAGTTCCCATTTGTTTCCAGGTAGTGCCATTATAGTGTCATTACAAATTCTTAATATTGAGTATGATCATACTGTATATCTAAAATGTACCTACAAACTCAATAAAGGAAAAAATAATTGTAGCTGAAAAAATTACAAATAAAGCCCAAAAATGAATCATTTTTAAAATTCTTCTAAAAGTACATTTTAACTTCAATAATTTCTTCACGTTTTTCTTTTATTTTATGGACTTTACCAATTCTTTTCTTATGCTAGTTCTATTAGTAAGCAGATAAAGGAGGAGGCCTGGCAACTGTGCTCCAGTTTGTTATGTAGTGAATAGTGGTGGCTGTTTAGCTGGAAAACTCACAGAAGCCTGGTGACCCCAACCCAACCTTTGCACAGGGGTAGGCCCAGAGTCTTGCTGGGTCATAGTACAGAGAGCAGGCATGACAATTACTCCAATTCATAGCATACTTAGCAGATCCAGAAGTTTATGCTAGGACATTCTCAGATGCCATGTGATTCTGCCCTGACCTCTGCACATTGGTGCACTCAAAAGTCCTTGTGGGTTCCTCAGACAGAGAAGAGGCCCATTAACTTCATCTTAGGCTGCAGAGAGCCAACCTTGGCCTCTCAGGGATCAGCACATCACAGCCCCTCAGGGCCATTAAAGCAAAGCTCAAGAAAACAGTGCAATGGTGCACAGCAAAGAGAGGATCACATTGAGGCTCCTCTATGAAAATTGCCACACAATGGAAGAATGAAGAAAATCTCTTCAATAAAGACCCTTTGGATTACAGGGGCTGGTGATATGATTGCTCTGTTCTATTAACTTTCCTCATACTCCAGAACTAAAATTGCCTAAGGTCAATTACAAACTCAAGGCCTAAGGGCTAATTATCTCAGGAGGATAACCCAAGAAGTAAACATTTCTTAAAGCTCCAAATATTAGCAAGAAAGATACTTGCAGTAAGGACTTTATATGCAGCAACATAGGCATCAAACCAAAAACATCAACAACAACAACAACAAAAATAGAAATGAGAAAACCCTTAAGCAAGACTCAAATCTAAAAATCCAAACCACCAAAGGGAAATTTAAGGAGTAAAGAGATGGACCAACATGAAACTCAAAAACATGGAGTCCCTGAACTGGAAACAAAAGAGGATCTGGAAAAGAGAAAATCAGAAATAATCTCTCAGCTAACAACAGGAATAGTGACCCTGGTGAAAGACCAAGATTAATAAATAAATAACCTCAGAAGTATGATGGAGTCTCAGCATAGAAAACACGTGGAATACAATAAACAAAATTAAATGGAAATTCAAGAGATTAAAAACTCCACTGAAAGTTAACACACTAGAACTAGTGTATACAAAACACTATCTCAGACAAAGAAGAGAGGATTACAATTAGTGACCAGGAAAAGAAAGATTTCTCAAAAATAACAAAGGACTTCCAATGAGAAATCAGTCCAGCAGCTGCTGGATGAAGCAATGAACAACATAATACTGATCAGCACTCATGTGCACACACATGTGCACGTGCGTGAACATACACACACACATACACACACACACACACACACACACACACACACATCCACACTCACACACAAAAGTATTCAGATGTAGTGATAGACAACTTCCCAAGCAGGAGAAAAGAATTTTATATACACATAAGTGAAGTATATAGGGGTCTAACCAGCTGTAGTTTAAAAAAAAAAAAAATCCACATGTAAGCATGTAATTGTCAACATACCAGAAACTCAACAGAAGAAGTAAATATTGACAGCAGTTAGAGAAAAGAAATCACGTTTAAAGAAAAGTCCATCTGAATCACAGCATACTTTTCAACACAAATACTCAATTCAAGGAGAGCATGAAATGAAGTATTTTGAGCCCTGGGAGAGAACAGTTTCCAAACTAGATTGATGTATCTAGAAAAACTCTCTTTCAAAGTCAGTGGGTAAATAAGTTACTTCCACTACAAAGAACACTTGAGAAGCCTCAGCAAATACTAAACCAACATTCCAAAAATTATAAACAATATCATAGAATGTCATTGGCTTGTAATGACATGAAGACCAGCAGTGTAAAGCCACTAGGTAGGGAATTAAACAGAAAGCCAAAATTTTAAATAATAATAATAATAGAACCAAAAAACAAGGATAATATAACAACAATCATGAATCAATACATACCAGTCATTACCAGCAATATTAATGGCTTCAATTCACCAATTAAAAGAAACAGATTGGCACAATGGTTTAAGAAGCAAGATCCAACAATATGCTCACTTCAAGAAATACACTTAATTTAAAAAGAAATTTATCAACTGGAAAACTGAGTGAAACTGAGGAGATGGGAAAAGCAAAGAAGAGAAAGAAAAAATCTGATGGTAAAAAGGAAAAAATGGAAATAAAAATTGAAACAAAGCATATATACACATATATGGGAGTGAGGTGTTGAAGGTAAGGCACTAGAATGGGAAAAAATGAGAATCGAGATGTGTCATGTATAGGTACAAATTCTCAATGTTGAATTTTATCACATTATATTGCTAAAATGTATCAATGCATTCAATTCATTAAAAAATAATAGTAAACAACTAACTTCAACTTCTACTGGTGACTTTCAACCACAAATAAGTGCTAGGGTAGTCAGCTCTCTTTGTGCTGTTATTGGAATCCTAATTTTGAGATAACAAAGATTGAAGCAGACAAAACAGCAAGCAGGGGGAATGACCAATATATGTTTAATAGAAAAAAATGAAAAGAAAAACTTCCTACTTTTCAGGGAGGGGTTCTGTAAGATAGTCATCACAGATGCTTAAGTCTATTGATCTTTTAAACATTTTAGTCGATGGGTGAATTTGACAGGAGTCTGTGATACCCTGGTTGCAGGTAGGCCTTTGATCTTCCATTTGTATAGGAATATGTTCACAGTCCTTTGCAACCCATTAAGTTGTGATAGTCACTTTGCTTAAATTAACTGGGTACTCTGGTTCACTCACTTATGCCCTGACTTTTAGATTAGTGCAGGTAACCACTATTTAAAACTTGTGCCTTATTTACCTAACTTCTTCTATCTTCTGGCTTCATCCACCCCTGTACAGTAGTGACACTGACTCTGATCTGAGTGTACAGCTGGGGAAGGGTTTTTCAAGCTTCTTCTTGCTGAGAGGGGTCACTACTGAGGAGGAGCAGTCAAAGCTTACCAAGTAAGTCAATCTACAGGTCTGTCAGTTGGGGGGTCTGCCCCTTCTGTATTTGTAGTATAAGAGCTATCAAGTGAGAAGAAATAAATTTGACTAAGAGGTTGAGGAAACATGGTCTATGTCAAGGCTACAAGAAGTATTAACAATGGCTTTGCTAGGGGGGATAACCAAGGTACCTAATTTTAGAGCCCTATGATACACATGATTTCTAGAGGATCTTTGAAGCACAGTTGTCTTATTTTTATATCATATTTATCACTATCCCAGACTGACTGGCATAAAAACAACTTTTTTTTTTTTTGGAATAGATGTGCTTTCTCTTTTTTTGCAGTTAAGAGAATATAATTTTGATTTTTAAAAATAGTTTTATCTGATGTGACTTAAAGATAACAAGTTCTATTTACAATCATGTAAGTCTTTAGTCTAAGAACATTGAAATCTCTGTTTTTGAAAGAAAGTCCTAGGTAAATAATGCAAGAAATTTTGAACTTTTATCACTAGTACTGCAGCTTTTTAGAACTTTTAGAACTTTTTAGAGCTATGAGAGGTTATTGGTATTGTTGGAGACAATCAGTAGGGGCCAATATACAGGACTTGGAAAGCCTTTGTATATTTACACTATTATTAATATTTTACTTATTTTATTTGTTGTATTTTCTTACTAGATATTTAACACTAAGCTTAAATGTGTCCTGTATTGATCAGAATTAACCCAGTGTTATATATTAAGGTCAGTTCAGGCTCTCCAGCTAAGACTTTCTTTGGAATCATTCACAGAGCCCCTTAGCTACTCTGTTAGTGTCTTCAGCCGGAATGTGTCATTATTTGCCAAAATAAAGTGATAAGGCTTTTCTTGGAAGCACGGAAGGTGCTTTTTTTCCTGATGATCCTCTTTTCAGCACAATATACACTGGTTGACTACTGTCTCCTGAAGTCTAACAATCTCCCAGTTCAGGAAGTTGGGTGACTTATCAGAATTGTAGAATCCTGTAAAGAGTTTCCTTCATGTCCAGGTCCTTACTGATAATTTAGGCTCTAATCAAAGAATTGATTAGCCCAGTTACATATTTAGCTTTAGCCTAAAAGACACTGTTGTTAAACATACAGGTCACTTACACCAACAGTAAAACAAGAGCAACCATTATTGCCTTAGAAGTCAAATTTTTATAGAAGAGTACCATATAATAGCTATAAAGCTTCTACAGGGAACATTTGAAATCAAGAACATAATGCTTTAACACCATTGTGTTGACACTATTAGATGAGAATCATGTATTTTCCCTAAAAGTATGTTTAATCTTTTAATGTAGCATAGAAACCCCTATCACAGAAAAGAACTATATATTATTAGGTGGGATATTGGTTTACTATTTCTCCTTATTGCAAAACAAAATTTGAGACTTGGTCTTTTTGTAACAGGGCTGAGTCTACACAGCATGGCTTGCAGGAATTAGGACCATCTCACAGAGAGAGCCACTGAGGTCATTTAACCTGTTTATTCATTTTGTTGTATTTGCTCATTTGTTCATGTTTTTACAAAATAGATTTAGTTGGAGGATGGCTGTGCCTACCTAGTTGAGTTCCTCAGGAGATAAATCTTAACCATTCTTATGGCAAGACTGGTGCCCAATGTATATTGTGACATGTATTGGCTCAGAGAGAAATTTCTCCTGTGTGTTGGGCAGGTGGCTCTTCTTGTCTGCATATCTTATTAACCAAGACTAAATAAAATATGAGAAGTTTTTCTTCCTAAGGAAGGAGGATCTACGAGTATCTTCCTGGAAGTCAACCTGATCAGGAGCAATAGAGACTGGAGAGACTCAGGAGATGGCTTAGGATAAACATCAAGCTTTTTTCAAATATTCTAAATTATCCCAAAGTTTATCAAATAAAGTCTAAAGTTGAGACTGTAGGAGCAAACACTGACTTCTTCATAAACATTTAAGATAATTGTGTACTTCTAGGGAGAGATAAAAGGGGAAAAAACAGATAAGATCCTGTTTAGGTCTCCTGAAGTCAGGCTTTGTGAACTGTTTGGCTTATTTTGAAGTCACACTCCATATGCAGCCCAACCCATGGCCAGAGTTGTCTCATGTTTTGTTTTGACTAACCTAGGTATCTTTGTCATTCATATAAATGTCTGCTATCCAGATCCAGAACAAGCATCTTCATTCTTCACATGTGACTTTTAGACTTTAACAAAGTAGTAGAGATCTGGAATAGGGAGTTGTGCACAACAGTTGAACTTGTTATTCAAAAAGGATTTCTCTATCTAAGGAAATGTGACCTATGTAAGGAACTCTTAGAATGCTTTAAAAGTGTGTAGATGCTGCTTAGCAACCATAATGTACACACAAATTTTACAGCTGTGAAGTTTTTGCCACTGCAAGCAACTTTAATCAAGCAAACACCATCATAAGAAGATGGGACTTTTCCCCCTTCAGTTTGCATGTTTAGCAGTCTGTATATCAATGCTGATGTTAACTACAAATAAACTTATTACCCAATATTTGGTGTATCTCATCAATAAATAGAAAAATATTTAACTAAAGGCAATACATGTAGATCAAGTTTTAAATAGAAGGATCAGATTGAGTGCGACAGATACCAAATTTTTGTCATGTCATATGTTGCAGAACAAGGCATATATTATGTAAAAGACAACACTCATTAGTCAGTTTGTATTATCAAACTCAATTCTAGTATTACCAAACTCAATTTTAGTAAAGAAAAATTTATGGAAAACAAAAGAAACAAGGTATGTAGGTAGAGAATCCTGGTTTTTAAATCTAGTTTTTTAAGGTTAACCAAGAGTATATTAACTTTTTTAAAGAAAACTGCATGGGTTATGCATAGAGAACTTAATCTTTTGATAATAAGAAAATGTGACTATATTATAATAATATAGCCAAAAACAATTTTAGGTAACATTTTGATTGGCTGGCAACTTGGATAGAAAAATGTCACTAAACTTTACAGACATCTTTACTCTTACTGATTTAAATTGCCCCATGGGTTAGCCATGTGAATTAAAAAGTGTTAGGGTTAATACCATGGGTGTTTAAGCCAAAGTAAAACATAAAAAGACTGAGGATTCAAAGTAAAACATAAAAAGACTGAGGATTCATAAAAAGACTGGGAGGGGGTTCTGGATTCTTTCTGGCAAGTGCAAGGTTCTTTTTTTTTTATTATTATTATCTTTATTGGTACATTAAATATACACATCATGATTGCACTCCATAATGGGGATTTGTACCAGTATAAGACACAACTTAATTCTCATTTTTTCCCATAGCCCCACCCACCCTACCACCCCCCCATATATATAAAATTTGTTTCCTTACTTTTTTGTTACAATCTCAACATTGTCCCCTTT
>PVIR01043767.1:0-11574 GCA_004026965.1 Petromus typicus
GCTGCATCGTTCAGTTTAGTCTGAGCACCCAGGGTTCTGGGAGTACACGGTTGTCCACCGCCCCTACCCTCAGCAGCGTCCATTGAAGACTGTCTCTGGGGCCCTGACCTCTCCGCTCCCCGGTCCCCCTTCTGCAGCACCACTTGAACTCTTGCGCTGTCTCTTCTGAGATTCAATTCTGTATTTTATATCACGTGCTTATGTTTTTCAACTCATCAAACTTTATGTCATTAAGGCCAAGATTATGAATTGTTTTCCATAGCTGTACTGCTTTCCTGCCTTCCTCATAAGTTACTGGGAGAGGGACATAAATACCTCAGAGTCTGATTATGGTCTATTTGCCATTTTGGCTTTATTAGTTTTGGTTTGTGTGGGGTTTTTTTCCCATTCTTATGCTTTCAATGTCTCAGTGTCCTTATGCTTGAAATATGTTTGTGTGTGTGTGTGTGTGTGTGTGTGTGTGTGTGTGCTGTAAGAAGTACATTCCTCATTAAAAAATCCAATCCAGTCTTTTAAAATTATAACACTTGGTCTATTGTAATTTAATTATTTAGTGATATAACTGGACTTATACCTTCTGTTTTTCTCTTTGTTTTTTATTTGTGGTGTTAGTCACTTCAATCCACTTGTCTTGCAGGGTGTTCAACTGGAAGTGCTCTGCACTTTCCAGCAACTCAGGAAGCTTGAGTGTTAGGTGGTAGGGCCTCAGGCCACCGTAAGTCATGCCCGCACCCAGGTGCTCGGTCCTTTATGGTGAGGAAGAGGGGGAGGGGGACACAGCGGCACACGTGGCTGCACACTGCGTGTGCCCCTGGCCTCTTGGGCTCCCTCCTTCCCCGTGGAAAGGTAACTCAGTGACCTCTTAGCATCAGACGTGCATATTCTGGCCACCTTTCCGCACTGAGCGGGGAGGTGCTAGGGTAGGCCTTCAGCCTGGGAAAGTTGGAAGAAGCAATTTGTCTCTAAGATTCAAAATTCTAACTCTTACAGATCCATTTTTCCCTATCAGTTACACTTTCTTCACTTCCTTTAGATGATTAAGTAACTTTAAAAAGTCCATTCACATCAAGAATCCTCAACCTGAAATCCAAAGTGCTCCAAAATTCACAACTTTTGAGCACTGACATTGATGCCAAAGTGAAAACTTCTAGAACTGATCCGATGCGGAGGCGGCACAGTTCGAAAGAAAGGAGCTGAGTGAGGCTCCCCACTGCCGATGGTCCAGCTCCCGCAACCCCAGGACAGGGGCGTGGTGTGAGCCACCCTGCTCTCCATTCAGCATAAACACCACACAGCCCCAAGGACTGTTCAGCTCGTGCTTGGGAGGAGGCAGATTGCTGTCCGCAGGGATGACGGACAGTGGGAGGCATCTAGGACCACTGGATGTCTGACTCTCAATGTCAGAAGCCTGAGTTACAAAGGGACAGAAGCCTGTTTTGGCCAGCAGCAACAAAGACTTTTTTTTTTTTTTTTTTTGAGACAGGGTCTCACTTTGTGGTTCAGGCTGGCCCTGAGCTCAGCCTCCAACTCACATCACAGCAATCCTCCTGCCTCTGCCCCCCGAGTGCTGGGATTACAGGCGTGAGCCACCATGCCTGGCACTGTGATATGTGGTACTGATTGTTGGTGGGCGTGAGTCTCCATGCCCAGTATTGTATGTGGTTAGTGGGGGATCGAACCGAGGCCCTTAAGCTTGCAAGACAGGTGCTGGAAACACTGAGCCAAATCCCCGACCCCTCAAAGACTATTAATATCTCAGAGGTCAGTTAGGAGTCGGCCCAGACCTCAGTACCTGGTACCAACGCTCAGCTGTCTTAGGACTTTAAGGTTGGCGTTTGGATGCCAGTCAGTCACTTGGTAGGAAAGATGGTATTACCAAGATACAACACTAGATGATGCTAAGGTGTCTTCCCTGAAATACACTGATACAATTTTTTTTTTTTTTTTTTTTTTTAGGTTTTTTGAAACAGGGTCTCGCTTTGTAGTTCAGGCTGGCCCTGAGCTCAGCCTCAAACTCACATCACAGCAATCCTCCTGCCTCTGCCTCCCGAGTGCTGGGATTACAGGCGTGAGCCACCATGCCCGGCACTGTGGTATGTGGTACTGGTTGCTGCTGGACGTGAGTCTCCACACCCAGTATAGTACGTGGCTACCGGGGATCGAACCTGGGTCCTTTCGCTTGCAAGACAGGCGCCGGAATCACTGAGCTAAATCCCCGGCCCCTACACTGATACAATTATTCAGAGTTCACTTTTACATGGATCATGAAAATTAAACTAGAACTTATATCTAAAATACTATATATTTTTGTCCTTCAGTATATTTTCTAAATATCTTCAGTGTCATAGACATGAGCACAATGAATGATATTCTATTACTGTAATGTGCTAGACACACCATGTCTTAACTGCCCTGTGCCTGGATTTTAATGATTGATTTATTATTGTTGCAGATGTGAGTATTGTGCTTACAAGTACTAAATTTACGTAAAATTGTGTAAGATGGAACTGGAAATTACCAAGTTCTCTCTGTGCACAAGTACTAGGCTTGCTGTAACCTGACACCACCCCTGGCATTTTGTACTTCTTTGAACTGGATCAAGTGGTCATAACTTCTGTATATACTTTTCCAGGAACATTTTTTCATTTAGTTTTTGGGTTCATTATTTGTATTGTGTTTACTATTTGTAATCATGTAATTGCACCTTGCTTTGTGAATGTTTAGTTCAGTAAATACTGTAATTTCTAATCTCATTGATTAGGTTATTGATTATAACTGATAAATTACCTGACAGGATTTAAATTTTTATAAAGAACAATGGAAGTATCCATATTGAATTGTTTTTGTCTTTTAAATGATAAAGATGATATTAAAAACACTTTTTTCTAGTAAAAAATATAAGTACCTTCAACATACTGATGACTTCTTGTTCTTATAAACTAAAAACTCAATTCTGGTGGTACATAAAACAACCCCTAGTTATTGGCATGACCAGATACACATTATTACCAGATGGGGGTTCCTGTGAGGCTTCTTTCCAAATCCTTGGTGTCCCAAAGACTGGGTAGGGGACGCAGAAAGAACTGTGGTCTTACATGTACTGCAGGTGGAAAAGAAGCTTGCTCTGCAGAGAGGGCGGTCAGGTGCGAATTCTCACAGTGGCCCTGGACACACAGAAGAGCCAGTTGAACCTGAAGCCCAGGGCATCTCTCTCCTAGTAGACGGCACTGCGACAGCCCTGTTACGTACTCCCTTGGGTCAAGCTGTGTGTGAACTGTGCGGTCAAACACTGGGTTGGCTCTGGTGGTATGAAAGTAAAGAGTGCAAGTGGACGGCTGGAAAGAGCATCTCTGACTGGGCCCGTGCACGGTGAAGAATTACAAACAGCACTTCTCTGATAGGGTCTATATAATGCGGCGGTGGTGTCATTGTGCTGGAGTCTCTGCCTGGCGTGTCCCTAACCCTGTTGCCCTGTCTTTCCGTGGACATAACCAGGTGCACACTGACTTCTAGAATTATTGGACTGGATCTAAGATGCATGCGCCACATAGGAGAGGCAGCTCGGTCTCTGTGTGGACACAAGCTGGTCACTCCCCAGGCATCACTCTGGCTTCTTGTCAGGGCCTCAGCCAGGGGACAGCAGGTGCCGAGTTGCTGTCCTTTCACTCAGTCAGCACAATCCTCCCATTATCCATACTGCCAGCCTCAGCACAACTCCAGACCCTCGGCCTCGATGTTCCTGTGTCAGGCAACTAACCCTGTCCCTGACCACAGCCTTTCAGGGACCCCGAGGGCAGGGCAAACCTGTGACACATGTGCAGCCCTCACTGCCCCATGGCCTCCATCACTTTCTAACCTTTGTAACTTAATGTAATCCTTTGAAAAGTGGTGTGTGATTTCGGTGTTATAGGTCCTAGTGATTAAGATTGAAATGGAACAAAAAATTTGCATTCACCAGTCATGACTTCAAATGAACCAGAAGTACTGGTAAAAAAAGAAGCCAATGAAACTGATGTATCTTGGGAATCTATGGACATTCAACAGACTTTGGTGTAAGGAAGGACACAAGTGTAACAGTCTTTTACTGGTATATCTAGCTTCATGACATACATGTGCGTTCTCACACACACTTCTGGAGAACGAATTTTGGAGGAAAAGTAAGGTAGGATCCTGAATGAGAATACGGAAAGCTATTGTAATGCAATCATCAACTGCATGGAATGGTTCCTAGTCCTCGTCTTGTTTGATTCCTAGGTGCACACCATCCTGCTTCTGACTGCGAGGCTTGTGCTTCCCACTCCACACCAGGGTTGCCCCCAAGCTGTGGAAAAGGTGTCTACTTCTTTCACAGGTCTCAGATTTGCTGAGTTTGTTCTTTAGAAGTTGTCTCCACTAGATGTTGCTAGCAAGGTGTTCTTCGTTTGGCTTCCAGTGTTTTTGGAGCTGTTTGAGGGGTGAAGGCACATTCCAGAAAGGAACTATAATTGTTCGTTGGTGAGATTTGTTTAGAATTTTAGGGAAGAATCATTTTGTTTCTAGAGCTGTCTAGGCTGCTGAGGCTAAGTGTCTGGTGGCCATGGTGTCACAAGCAACTTAACAGTGGTGTAAGAGGCACAAACAGCTTAGACAGGTGTTCTGTCTTTTGAGTGCCTGCTTTATGCATACGTTAGTTTACACGGCAAACCCTTACTCTGTAAGGCACACATGAACAGGTATGGGGTCCCAATCCCGGTCACTCATTCAAATGCAAGATCAGTGGAGTCCAAGTCACTGCCTGAACAGGGGCTCAGGTGCCACTGGAGGCAGCCTGACGGAGGGGACTGTATTTTAAAGAAAGCCCTATGGAGTCTCTGTCCCTTGAAGGCACAGTGCGTGGCTCTTGAGCAAAGCTCAGCCATTCAATCCTTAGAGATGACTGCCTCTGACTAGGAGCTCTCCAATTGCTCCTCCTATGTGGCTGTGTGTGAATTTCCAGCCATCTTCTCTGCCCTTCCAGCTGTCGTGTCTCAGGGTAACCAACCAGCTTCTTCGGGTGTTGCTCTCTTAGAGTTCTAGAAACTCCTTGCCTCGGCTGCCAGTACCCTGTGGTGTCAGCACGTACTTGCTATGACCAGTGCCGTGTTCTTACACACAGGCATGTCAAGGTGATACTTTTCTTTTAGCTGAATGTACAGCAGCTGCAAGTGGCCCTGCAGTATTCAGGTAGGAGGCTCCTTCCTCCTGGCTATGTTCATTATCTCTGGCTCTACTTTTCTCCAAACATTGCTAGGTTTCCCTTAGAAACTCCATTAGTACGACTGGTTAAATAATAACACCTACTTTTGTGATCATGATAATTAGCTCTTTTTTCCCCTTACTATTTAGGTAACACCGGACATAAAGAAGGATGCTCCAAATAATAC
The DNA here is from genome assembly GCA_004026965.1 of Petromus typicus. Taxonomy (NCBI): domain Eukaryota; kingdom Metazoa; phylum Chordata; class Mammalia; order Rodentia; family Petromuridae; genus Petromus; species Petromus typicus. Next base: position 5,403 of record PVIR01043767.1, read on the forward strand.
GATAGTATGTACAGGAAGGGAATGTCCTGAAGGACCACATCCGGAGGCCTGGTCTGCGCAATCGTGGCTGCTGGGTAGCACTGAGGTGCTGCAGTAGGGAGCTCCTCTGCACCCAGCTGTGTCATCCAAAGCTGACCAAGGCTCCTGGACAACTATCCCAAGTAGCGAGGCCAGTGGTGTAGGTTTTCCTAGCACAAGTGAGCCTTTCAGGCAGTATCCACCCCTTTAGGAAATGACTGAACAGATTTGCAGTGTGGAGCGATGGATCCATATGTTCAAGAGCCTGGATGCAGAGGGGCTGCCATTGTGAACTTCTAGCTTCTCTTCTGTTGGTATCTTGTTGCTCCTTTGAGGCCATTCTGAAACACTTGTTTTCACTTATCAACACAATTTAAAAATTACTCTTTGTCGAAGAATTTTCTTCTCTTGTTTTTTGGTTTTCCTTTCCCCCCCTCTTTTAATGTCATATTTTTGGACAGAAACTCTCAGTTCTCTAAAAGCTCAATAGCCTAAAAAAACCTGACTAAAAATGGATAATAGATGTAAGGAGACATTTCTCCAAAAAAGGTGTGCAAATGACGAATAAGTATGTGAAAAAATGCTCAACACCATTAATCTTCAGGGAAGTGCAAATCAAAACCACAATGAGACGTTGTCTCACTCTAGCAGGAATGGCTCTTATAAAACAAAAAACAAAAAACCTAAAGCTCCAGGGAGGATGTAGAGAAAAATAGTCCTTTCTCAGTGTTGGTGCTTATGTAGATTGGTACAGCCATTATGTAAAACGGTATGGAGTGGCCTCAAAAAGTTAAAACTAGAACCACCACCAGATCCATCAACCATGAGGTATTCATCAGAAGGAAAGGAAACCAATATGTGCCCCTATGTTCACTGCAGTGTGGTTCCCAATGTGGCTGGTTAGTGGATAAAGAGAATTTGGTTGGTACACGCAGTAGTCAGGGTTCCCACTGCCAAGACACAACACCACGCCACAGCTGGGTGTTTAATCCACTCACATTTCAGGAGTTTGGTTTTTGGTTTTCCTTTTTTTCCTCTTTTAAAGTCATATTAAAAGGCAGAGAGGTCAGGGTTGGGGGGGTGTGATGGGGCAAAGCTGCTCAGCTCAGTGTCGGGGACAGACCAGGGGGCAGTGCCTGAGAGGCAGGGCAAAGACCAGGTACAGCACCCAAGGTGGTGCCTCCCTGACCCCCAGATACAGCCTAGAGTGTGCTTTACTAATATACTAGACAGCTCAACCCAAAGAAATTGAAAAACCAGGATTAATAGTCACAGCACATACATACAATGGAATATGATTCAGCTACAAAAAAAAATGAAACCCTGTCATTTGCAGGAACTGGACATCATTATGAAACAGGTCATGCACAGAAAGGCAAGTGTGGCATCATTTCCACTGTGGAATCCAGAATAGCTGGTCTCATGGACATGAGAGGAGCAGAGACTACCAACACCTCTGGGCTATGCACTGCCCTGCTGCTCATCAGCTGAGCTTAGCTCTCTCATTGTACACTGGCCTGAGAATCTGCAGACTTCTCATGAGACTGTGAGTGTAAGGGAGGGGCTACCAGGCTCAGCACTGTCCTCCGTCCTCAGCTGGTCTTGTTTCTGTGCTTTTGCCCTTGCAGGATGCACATGCTTACCCTTCCCTGGTTGACTGGGGTCAGTTAGGTGCACAGTCATGACTGTGTATCCAGGTCGATGGATCACACTGGGTCTCAGAAGCACACACATCTCATTCTGTGCCGGGAGGACCAGCTTGGCCAAGTCTCCCAACTTCTTTAATCCTCAGTTTCCCTGTTGACAATATAGGGCAAAAGTCGCATCTACCCTGGGAATGGTTCAAAGGCTGAGATGAGTCACTTAATGGGCTTAAGCTACTGTGTCTAGCTCCAACAATGGCTTGATAAGGGGTCTGCACCGTTACTGGCCACTGCCTTTGTGCATAGACTGCTCTGTCTTAGTCTTCATTTCTGCTTTTCCATGCACAAGGCTCACCCCAAATCCTAGGTGTTGGGGAGGTGGCAGAGGAAAAATCCGTGTTTTGGGTGGAGTATCTCATGCACATCTGAGGCCCTGTGCCCTCTGGTGACCTGAGGGGACAAACCCTTCAATGCAGAGAATGACAAGCACTTCATGAAGGGGCACATCTTGCTGCTGCCCGACTGGTACTGATGCTTGGTCATAAAATGCACCAGATGAGAAAACAACTGAGCAGAAAAGCTGTAAGAAATTCAAACAGGAAACAGGCTAAGGAGGGAGGACAAGGGTTTGGGCCTTGGCCAGACCTGCTCAGAAGGCCGTGTCGGAGTCGAAGCATGCTAGAACTGTGTCCCAGTGCACAGCTCACTCCGCATCGTCACAGCCTCCAAGAGCTGTCCCTGTCACCACTCTTTCCGGAGCCCTTGTAGCTGCTGCCTCCTGGGGGAAGACAGGGGATGTGACCACAAGTGCTGCTGCCCTACTCAGTGCTTTGCACAGCCTCTCCTCCTTTTTGGGTGGGAGGTCTCCCATGTTTGAGAGACAGCCAGTTTGGACCCTTGAGGAGGGGCCAGGATAGGATCCTGGGGAAGAGGCTGGCCTGTGAGTTCAGTGCTAAGATTTGGACTCTGACACAGTCCAAACTGTCATGCTTTTCTCTAATCCATGAGTCACCTGTCAACCCCGCCCCCGCTGTCTGTGGCTAGAAAGTGGGCCCGAGTTTCTTTGAACACGTGGGATTTCTTAGAGTCAGTCAGCTCTGCCTTCGGATCCAGGAATGACTGGTTGTTTGCTCTCTGTGGAGGGAAGTGTTTTCCCAGGCGCCCTCCTGTGACCCTGGCGGCCCTGCCTGATTCACCAGGAAATCTTTGGGTGGAGAGCAGAGGACCAGGAAGTAGGGCACGGAGGGAGGCTGAAGAGCCGAGTGCCCGGAGTGAAAGTGAAAGACAGCGCTTGCTCCCTGAGCCTCTAGCCCCTGTCAGAGACTTACGCCCCGGCCCGGCCTGGGCAGCTGCAGCAGGTGAGTACTCAGGGCGGACAGACGCCTCCTTCCCACATCCCCGAGGCAGCGGGAACTGTCTCGGCCTCTCAGAGCCCCGGCCAGCCCCAGCCAGCCCCGGCCGCACGGTCAGGCTGCCTCTAGGTCTGTCTCTTCTGCGAGGTCTCTGCTCAGCCTGGCCCTGGCTGGACGGACTCTGGAGAACCCAGGAAACTTCCTTTATCGACTAGCATTTGCCGCCTTTCTTGTCCGGCTCTGGGAAAAGGCTGAGTTCATCTGTGAGGTCTCCTCAGCCCCTTGTCCCCCGCCTGCCCTCACCATGTCTTCCGCGCTTCTGCCCTCTGCCCTCGTTCATACCCCTTCAACAAGCATCCAGGGTTTTGCACCTGGACTCGTGTGTCTATAAACGGTGGTATGCACACTGTTTTTAGCCTGTGCCCCTGGAAAGTGATTCTCAGCACCTCTGTTCCCCCTTGTCCTGTGGAGTTATGACTCCTTTGCGGCCACGGTGAGGCTCAGTGGAGATAACCCTTGTAAGCTACTCTCAATGGTGACTGGCACTGCCGAGTACCCAGGATAACAGTTGTTAGCAACTATTATCACATGCTAACTCTAGTTTTATTATATTTTTCTCACTTTAAAAAATTATAAACATTCTACTCTTCCAGTCTGGTTCACCTGGCCAGGTCCCAGTTTCAAACCAGGCCATCTTGGTACGAGATGCACAGTTTATTTTTAAAATTTCTTTTTGGGTTTTTTTTTTTTTTTTGAGACAGGGTCTCGCTTTGTAGTTCAGGCTGGTCCTGAGCTCAGCCTCTAACTCACATCACAGCAATCCTCCTGCCTCTGCCTCCCAAGTGCTGGGATTACAGGCGTGAGCCACCACGCCCGGCACTGTGGTATGTGGTACTGGCTGCTGCTGGGGTGAGTCTCCATGCCCAGTATTGTATGTGGTTACCGGGGATCAAACCTTGGCCCTTGCGCTTGCAAGACAGGCGCCAGAACCACTGAGCTAAATCCCAGGCCCCTAAAATTTATTTTTAATTGACAGATAGCCATTGGATGTCTTTATAGGGTACAGTGTGATAATTCCCTGAGTGTATATAATGTATAATGATCACATCAGCGTAATGAGCATGCCACTTCTGAAGAATCAATCCTTCTAAGGACAGATAATAAAGGACTTGTCTGTGTGTGGAGCCTGAGGGGTTGCGGGTCACAGCACATGGATCATTCCGAGCTTACCTAGTCCAACTTGAAAGTCTTTGCCAACCCAGTAGGGATAAAGTGAGTATACAGTGTTTAATTTGCATGTGTCAGGACACTGATGTGTCCTGATATCATGAATGAGCTACATGATATTTGAGGATTTAGTCAGACAACTCCATGATTTACCCTGTCCTCTGCAGAGCATGTTTCTGTGTCATTTGTGGGCAATCTTTGCAGAGTCTGACATTGCCCCTCACAGACATGTCCTGCTTCACAAGAAGTCTACAACTTAGGACAGGAAGTTGTCATGAAACAAAGGTCAAGTAGGGTGGAAGCTACAGGAAGTCAGGAAACACTTCCTGAGGTAGGTTTAGCCACAAACAGGATTTCATTCTGCCCTGCGGTGTTGGTCAAAACTTCAAATGAAAGCAAATGCTAGCAAAGGGCCCTGTGCTGTGAGGTCGCTTCTGTCAAGCCTACCGTGTAAGGGGCCTTCTCACACCTCATCAACCCTCTGGGCTCTGAGACGGAGCACGGCCTCCAGGAGTGATAGGGCAACCTGTGCAGGGAAACTGAAAGCCAGCAGGGCTTGGCTTTTTCCCCTACTGTTAACGTGTGTGTGTGTGTGTGTGTGTGTGTGTGTGTGTGTGTGCGCGCGCGCATGCGCGCGCAGTTGTGCTCCCATGGCCTACCCTGGTGAGGGACCAGGGCGCAGCTGGAGAAGGCTTTTAACATTGGAGCTGTGGGATGAAGAGCAGGCCTGGGGCAGACACCCTGGCAACAGCAGGAGGACTTGGAGAGCTCAGTCAATAGCCACCAAGGGGGAAAAATCAGTCCCCATGATGATTAACACCCCGAATTTTTGAAATATGGGAATAGGAAGTATTCTTTGCTGTCATCCAGTCCAAAATTCTCACTAGGAATGAGGCCTGTAAGGTGAAATGAGTCATCCAAAGTCAGGTAGCCAGAGCCAGGATCCAGTACCCTCCCCTGTACCCCGGCCCTTTGAGCCCCGGACCTCTTGCAGCCACCCTGCCTCTTCGGCAGCCAGCACCCCTCCAGTCTCTTGAGGTGAGCCCTCCTCTTCCTGTGTGTGACTCAGGAGTTTTGAAAGCAGGAAGTGTCTAAAGTCAGTTCATTTCCAGCCAGAGAGGCCTCCTCCTCCTCAGAAAGAAGAAGGGAGCGCAGCGGGTCAGGGCTCCCGGATTTGTCTCTGGTAAGGTCTACTGGCTTCTGGTTCTAGAGCTCTCCTGGGGCAAGAGTGGTCTGAGGCCACATGGTACAGCGAGGAGGGAGCGAGCTGGGCCGGGCCGGGCTGTGGGTTGATGCAAGCCGAGCCTTGCACACAGCTCTGATGGTGCAGCCTTCCAGGCCCTCTGCACCGGCCTCTCCCTCCCTGTCTCTGCCCTACTGGTCAGAGTAGAAGGTCTACAGTAAACCTCAGCTGCTACTGCTCGACTGCACACACCACCAGCACACACTGCAACCAGCACATGCCTGCCAACATACGCATGCCAACGCACACGTGCCCAGCACATACGCACCATTACATACCAGCACACACACAATCTCTGCAGTTCAATCAATGTATTTTAGAAGTATAAGAGAGGGAACAAGGCAGACATGATATAAAAGACATTCAGCCATCTGCTCGTGGGTGCAGGGCCCTGAGTGTGCCGTGGGCAGCAGTGTGGGTGCGCGCAGGTTGCAAGCCAGCTTCATCACTGGTGCACAGGGTGTGCACAGTGGCCACACAGGCGGGGCCCGGGGAGCCCGGGCTAGTGGAGTTTCGGTGCTCCGGTTATGGTGGCCCAGAGAAGGCATGGGAATGGCGGGCTGCAAGCCGCGCGGCTTCACACGAGGCGAGGCGGGCCCGGGTCCCTGGAGCAGGCGCTGCCAGCTGTCCTGCAGTGAAGGCCAGGGAGCACAGGGGGGGTGGGACCCAGGGAGCACGGGGGGGGGTGG
>PVIR01043768.1:0-11504 GCA_004026965.1 Petromus typicus
TACTGGGCATGGAGACTCATGCCCAGCAGCAACCAGTACCACATACCACAGTGCCGGGCGTGGTGGCTCACGCCTGTAATCCCAGCACTCGGGAGGCAGAGGCAGGAGGATTGCTGTGATGTGAGTTTGAGGCTGAGCTCAGGGCCAGCCTGAACCACAAAGTGAAACCCTGTCTCAAAAAACCTAAAAAAAAAAAAAAGAAAATTCTTAAACCCTGGTATGTTATTTATAATACACTATTACTAATGTGTTTGGACTGCTCTTGTATTTGCATAACAGTGCAAATTTTGTGGGAGAATTGGACTTTTGGAAAGTGTTTTCTTTGCTTAATTCTAGTTGATCTGATAATTTCACAAAATTTAAAGCCCAACTAGTAGATTCCTAGCCCTTTCCTAGAAGCCTTCATATTTGAACACTAAATATAGCACATAGGTATTGAGTTGAAGGAATGTTGAATTTATTTTCTCTGTTTCTTAGATGTCTGAAATGGAACTCAAAGCCTTTGGAAGTGGCATTGATATAAAACCAGGCACACCTCCAATTGGCGGTAGAAGTACCACACCCACATCTAGTCCCTTCCGGTAATGTTGACATTTAAATTTGCTTATGATATATTAAAATAATTGATCTCCACTTGTTTGTTAAACACTTAATACATCATCTGTCCTATGTTGAACAGAAAATACTGATAAGACATTCAGTTTCAAAACTTGTTCTAAAATGTTAATGTTTATGTATTTTAAGAAAATAAAACAATCCAGGTATAGCTATCTGCTTTCTCACTTTTGCAGCTATCAAGTATAATACAAATACCAAGAGCAATGTCTGTAAAAATCTAACAACCATTATTTAGTTGGCACTGCCATACTGATGGTGATGTCTTCTTTCCAAGGGCTACTTCCACCAGTCCGAATAGCCAGTCCAGCAAAATGAACAGCATTGTCTATCAGAAGCAGTTCCAGTCAACCCCTGCCACTGTGAGGATGACACAGCCTTTTCCTACACAGTTTGCACCCCAGGTAGGCGGGTAGAAATAAGACAGAGTATTGTTGACTTGCATATAATTGCTAATCTGACTAAATCCCTGCTTTCATAATCTTACATGTTTAGCCAGTTAAGAAATATAGTTTTGAATGAAAAAATTTCCAATTTTACCAGTAAATTTGATATTCAAAAATACTTGTTTCAGTTTATCACTGGGCACAGGTAGTGTTTGTGTAGTTTTCAAGCAGACAATAAACGTCAAAAGATTCCCCACACAGTTCTGATCATTTGAGTCCTGTTTCTATTTTGAGGAAGTTGACTTTAAATGAAGGGTCCCAGTGCTTGAAGTTTTTTAGGTTTAAGGGGGGTTTTTGGTTTATCATGGTTGTTAAGACACCCACGTGTAAGTGAAGTAAAAATTCTCAAAATGTATGAGATTGATGACTTCACTTCCCTTTGTTGGTCATAATGAAGGCCTACAACTGATAAGTCATCAATTAGAATTGGCTCCCAAGAAACACATCTGGTGAATTAATTTTGACTTTATCTTCTAGTTATGTTTGATACAGATGTGTGCCTTTTCTGCAACTGCACCTTTTTAGTAAAAGATACTCTGATAGCCTTTCTGCCCTCCTGTAGAATTTGCAGCTGAGATACTAGTGCCAACTGAATAAATACCTCAGCATGCTTTGCTTAATTTTGCTGTTAAATTCTCCAAGCACGACCTGTTTGTTCTTTGTTAATGAAATGGCACAGTCCGTAAACTACCTTTCACTAGTAGGATGGTCACAAATTTACTCTGGGATAAGCCAACCTGGTCTAGTTGGCAACTTTTTTTTTTTAACAGTTCAATGTTGTATGTTTTGTTTTTTTCACTCAGATTCTCTCTCAGCCTAACCTGGTCCCTCCATTGGTAAGAGCCCCACATACTAACACCTTCCCAGCGCCTGTTCAGAGGCCACCAATGGCACTGGCCAGTCAGATGCCTCCTCCGCTGACCACAGGCCTCATGAGCCATGCTCGTTTGCCACATGTAGCCAGGGGTCCTTGTGGATCACTATCTGGAGTCAGAGGTAATCAGGCCCAGGCTGCACTGAAGGCTGAACAAGACATGAAGGTTAGTACAGTGTTCACAGCCATCAGAGCACAAATCTGTCTCTGAACCATGTCTTAAAATGCTCTGGACCTATAGCCATATCCAGGCATTCATTGTCTCAGCAGCAAAATACTGTGATTTGTTCTTTTTTGTTTTTGTTTTTGTTTTTTGTTTTTGTTTTTTTTGTTGTTGTTTCTATTTTTATTCCTTCCCCACCTTTTTCCCTTTTTCTGTTCCCCCTGATCCCCCAGCTATATTCAAAGATTAAGATTTTACAAATTCAGACAGATGAATTGCTTAAAAAAAAAGTACTTGAGGTAGATCGGAGTTCGGTTGCTATATTTTTTGAAATAGCAAAAAAAATCGTAACGATAATTTAGGCTTCCTCGTTTTCTTTGATTTTTGTTTTTCTTTCTTTTTTTTTTTTCCTTTCTTCCTTTCCCTCCTTCCTTCCTACCCCATCCAGCTTATAATCTAATTATGGTTATGGGAAAACTCTGGAATGGGTAAGACATGTTGCTTATCTTGATTTTTCTTCCCTCACAAGTCATGTGGGTACAGTTTCTTCTTGGGCTGTTATGACATCCTTTTCACCTGCCCTTAAGGTGTGGCTATGCTTCACATTGGATCGAGTAGTTTTAGGTAGAGATCGGGAAAGCACTTTGGGATCCTTCTTGGTGAAAGGCACAAATAAACCCGAGGTTTGCTACAGCAGAAGAGTGCCCTCGGGAGTCTGTGTGGGGACAGTTTTCACAGCACACACGTTACCTGTCTGCCTGTATAGCCAGTTGGAGTTTGATTTTAGTCTAGCATTGAGTATAGCAATCTGATTCACTGGTTTTGTTACTGCATAGATCAGAGTAGAGCAAAGAAAACCTTACTGCTTACAGACAGGAAGATATGAACAGTGATGCTTTACTTACTCTGAATTAGAAACATGTTTGTGATGGTCTTGTTAAGAGAATTGACTGATAAAAATTTCTGTCTGGATTGACATCCTTTGTGTTTCTGATGCTGAGTAATCAAATTTAATAACTGCCCATCAGTAAAACTCTTAATTACGTATCTCTGATTAGGCTGTGTATCTAGGATTGTTTGTTACTACTAAAAATACTAGTGTGCATAAAAAGCTTCGGAGGTTATTTGGCCTTGTTTTCCTAGTTCTGCTCCTGGCTTCTTGACACTTGATTTTCATACATTCTCGTGTTAGAAATGACCTTAGAGCTTAATAATTTTAATGGGATGGGAGAGGATGCAGTTACTTGGACAATTGCTGTAGATGTTTGGATAGTACAGCTTACCTGTTGAACATGAAGGATTTTTTTTTTTTTTTATGTGCAAGAAGTGTAGAAACTTAAGAATTGTGTGTGTTATAGTGGTATAATTTACAGATTGACGTAAGTATATTCTTGGGGCACATAGTCAATAAAACTAAGAAATTATTTTACCAGCTCAGAATGTGGTAGGAGCTATCAGAACTTAGTGATCAAGTGAAGTTGTAGTTACTAATTTCTGATGCTCTTCCCCTGCAGAAGAGAGCTGTGGGAAGAGGACTCAGCCACAAGACATTTGGTCCTAGGTGTTGGTAATGCCACAATATAAGTGCTTCCTTTTCATTTTATTGTAGACCACATATTGATAACTAGAAGTTTTAAGTGTTACATGTATGTTTTCAGACGTGCAAGCAGCCTCCCTGAATAAAATTTGATGTTAATGAGCTAGCTGTTCCAGAAAAAAAGTACGATCTAGCAACAGTTTTATTTTACTATTTTTAAGAGGGCAGATGCTGAAAAATGGTGGGAGGTGGTCTCCTTTCAAATGTTAAAAAATCACATGGAATGTTTCCAAAGATAGGAAGAAGTCTATACATTAAAAGCTGATCAATCAATGAGGTATTTTTGGCTTTGGCCAAACCAGCGTGAGGAAAACTGATTTGTGATCGGTGAAAGAATTTGAACTGAGATTGATTTGACAGGCTGTGGTAATGCTGCAGCATTTTCAGTTATTGTTTCTCATTTTTTAAGGCAAAACAGAGAGCAGAGGTTCTTCAGTCCACGCAGCGGTTCTTCTCTGAACAGCAACAGAGCAAACAGATAGGAGGCAAAGCCCAGAAAGTGGACAGTGATTCCAGTAAACCTCCTGAAACACTGCCAGACCCTCCTGGTGTCTGTCAGGAAAAAGCAGAGGAGAAGCCACCCCCCACATCCACCATGGCCACCAAGCCTGTCAGGACTGGACCAATCAAACCTCAGGCAATCAAAACTGAAGAGACAAAATCTTAAAGGACATGATGGATTGCAGGGCATGGAGGGGGAGGGGGAGTCAGATGATGCCAGCAGCCACGGGGCTCACATGGTTTATGACATTATCCTGTGTAGAGCTTGGGGATGCACAAGGGACATAGGAACAAATTACACTGGCACACAGGTGCTGCACCAGTTCGGTTAGACTTTGCAAGCTTGCATCTACTACACAACATTCGCTTGGGTGATGGCCGTGCCTTTTCAGAGTTTTACAGATATGTGCACATACTCCTTAAGTGCATATACTTTAGCCCTACAAATCTTCACAATTAGATGAAACACCAGAAATAGAAGGAAGAACCACCACATGGGAGTGGCTCGGCCTGAACAGCGTAGTGGTCCCAGCTAACCCGTCAGATAGCGCTTCTGTGCTCCCTGGCGTTCTTTGGGTGTGGGTGTTCTAGGCAGTGTTCTAGGCCTGAAGGTGAAGAACCGCAGGGACCTGGTGCTGGATAGAGGAGCCTTATTTTTTTCGATGGCAGCTTGCTATTTTTGTAACGTGGTGATTGGGTTGAACAAAATCAAAGTACAGTAGTAACTGATCTCCCCTTCCTGGATGAGCTTGCAGATGATTAAATACCAGTGTCAGCATCCCTGAACATACCCAGATGAGTGATGTCTGCCTGCTGCTTTTCTGAAATGACGCAGTGTTTTGGTTGTGGTCCAGAGCTTTGAAGTATGACTACTCGGCATCTCCCTTCTTCGGTGGAGCTCTTACCTTGCAGACAGGACAGATGTGATAAATACTAGTTAGATTGAGTCTTGCTTGCCTTCACTCAATCATCTTCGTATGAATCCTTTTTTTTTTTCCCTATTGTTTTGTGTTTACCCCAGGTTTTTTAAAAACGGTTTTTAGGTGATGTTCATGAAGAGAGAAACTGTGCCGTTAATGAAAGAAAATCCTATCTAAGAAAGTGCGTTTCTTTACAGAGATATGTTATGTCATCCTTTGGACCCTCTGCTGGAAAAGTAGAATCAAGTCTGAAATAATGCCTTTTTAATTGGACCCCTAGTATTATAGATGTAGGACAGTACTGTATCATACCTCCGTGAATGTAAACTATCTTGTACCTGCTTTATGATTCGTAGTAGTGACCGTGCTTTATCAGAGCTGTTTTTAATGATGTTACTCTAGAATGTTTTCTTTCCAGATGATGATTAAGAAGCTAATAAAAGAAATGGTGCCAGGTACCACAACAGTAACAGAACTTTGCTGTTTTCTGGGTATTTTTTCTTTTCTTTCTTTTCTTTTCTTTCTTTTTAATGGAGTGTGCTGGATGTCTCTATAATTTTGTTCAGATGACTGCAGAACCTGGAAAAGCTGTTGCTGCTATTGATGCATAACATACTGCTATTATTGGTCTTTTTATATAAATATAAATATATATATACATATATATATATATAATTTGAATTTTTGGAAACTTTAACTGTGCTGTCAACTTTGGAAAAAGTTATCCCAGTTTACTGTGTTGAGTTGGCATTGTACAGAAATTAACAGCCATATTGGTCTAGAAACGTTAAACTTAATTTTTTTTTTCCATTTGTACAGGGGTAACGCACTGTATTAAATATGTAAGGTCTTATCTACGTGGGTTTGATTACAGAAACTAATAAAGTATTCTCTAAATAATGACTCTTGTGCTTCTAATCTATTTTTTATATCTCAAGCAAGGCCTGTCACATACCAGAAATAGTATCAAGAGTACATTACACTCCACTAAAACGTTATTGTGCAAAGATTTGATTTCTATCTTTCAGGAATTTTATGGCATGTTCAACCCAGTTACCATCCTTGTAGAGCTAACAGTTCTCAGGTTGGTCAAACTTAGCGTTGGAAAGTCTGTTGAGGAAATAAGTAAGAAGACCTTATTAATGATCCAGAGTGCCAGATGTACAAAAGAGTTGCCATTTGTCTGGACAGAAACTGAAGATTCAGAAATAGACTTGAGTGTTTACATTTGTATTTTTCATATTTTTAATTGGGATATTTTATCATTTTCTCAGTTTGCATAGTTCTGAAATGCTGTAAGTACTTGCCCTAAAATTCCCAGTTCCAACTCAGAAAACATGGCTTCCATACCCAGCTTAAGTAAAACTAGTGGCTCCATCCCTACTGCTATGTATCGCCTTATTCATGGATGCCCTGACGGTGAAACACTTAAAACACTCAGGAACATCCACATAAGAGTTCTCTCCAAATACATTCTAATTGAGAACTCTGGCTTATCACAAGTACTGTATTTGAGGAAAAGAATACAATAAAGTAGGAAATCCAGACTATACCAAAGATAACCCTTGGCCTGCTTATCGAGTCATTTCATTTGCCTGTTTTTCTACTGTAGCAAATTCCCAAATTTGGTGACCACATAAGGTCACAGCTGTGCAACCTGGATTATATTCTTACAGGCCACTAGGGGGATGATACTCAGTTGGCTTTATTTACATAAAATACCCCAATGCTTTTGCCTAGAATTGACAATGGAAAAATGGCAAAAAGTCCTTTTTAATGAAAGTAGGGTATTTGAAAGCAGTTATCCTATCCGGCTGTGCTGATGTCCTCTCTGGCTTCCCTGACATGCAATAAAATGACTCTTCATACTGGATGATAATGGTAGGAGACAGATGTAGTCAATATAACTTAAACATTCTTTGTCCTTCAAGGAACTCTGGTAAGGAGTCATGGTTGTCCAAGTCTTTGATTTTAGTTAATAAATTCTTATGATGGGTGATTGGGTTGAGAGGAGGATATGGAGAAGTCTTCGTTTTTACAAGATTTTTTTTTTTTTTTTTTTAGATAGGGTCTCACTTTGTGGTTCAGGCTGGCCCTGAGCTCAGCCTCCAACTCACATCACAGCAATCCTCCTGCCTCTGCTACCAGGTGCTGGGATTACAGGCATGAGCCACCGCACCCACGCCGGGCACTGGTATATGTGGTACCGATTGCTGCTGGGCGTGAGTCTCCACACCCAGTATGGTATATGATTAACTGGGGCTTGAACCTGGGCCCTTGCACTTGCAAGACAGGCGCCGGAACCACTGAGCTAAATCCCAAAACAGGCACTGGAACCACTGAGCTAAATCCCCAGCCCAAGATAAATTATTTTAAAATGAAGCTAACACTCTGCTAAAGGCAAGAAACAAAATGAGGCTATCAAAGATTTGACAGGTGGGTCAGAATAGTAACTCACAGGTGATTTCTGCTGCCATCGAAGCACACAGTTTCATAGTTTCTTGCCATTGTGTCCACTTACAATCTAATTTCTACTCTAGATAAATAACAAAGCCTTTATACAGGCATTTGAGAAGCTTAAGGTTTGTTAAACCTTAAATTTCAACTAGAAAATGTCTGCTTGTGAAGCAAAATGGGAGAGCAGGGCAATTAGACTGACCCACTTTAGCATCTGCATGTTGATTTTAAGTGACCTAGAGAAGTATTTTCTTTGCCTCCCGTCCTCATTCGTGGGCTGGTCTTGGTTCATACCCTCTGTGTAAAGCAGTCTGCTTTTGGAGCTCAAAGCAAAGGCGCTTGCTATATGGTCTTCCCGAAGACAGTGGCAGCAGATTTCAAGCCACAGAGCAATTGGTTTTGGGTTTCTTGCAGTGTAATGAGTAGAGGCACATTTCTGTGATAAAAGTATGGCTACTCTTACCTGCTTGATTTTAGGTACACGGTTTATTTTCTATCTAATCTTTTCATGTAGGGCTGTGTCATTTCTTTGTGATATCTGCTGAGATGTCTACATACACATCATCTGTGGTCTTCATTTTTCTTTTTAAGTAAAATGGCATAATTGATCATATGGCAATCTGAATACAGAATTCCTTTGCATTTTTATAATTTACCTTAGTTTTCCAGTTTTTTCCATAGCAAAGGAGATAGTTTTTAAAGTGAAAAAGTAATAAACTGTAAAGGCCAGAGGTCAGTATATATGAGTAACAGCAAACCTTCGGTCAACAGAACCACTAATTTACTCTCTTCTTTACGTTCCCTTCACAATATGCAGTACAAGGAAGACTTAACTGAATTAGAATTTGATCAGCAAATACCGTACTTCTGGTACATGAGTCAGACGTGCAGAGAGTATGGGAGGTATGATCAAAAGCCATTTCCCACTGATGATCCGGATGCGTCCTGCCCGCCTGGGACTGGACTCTCAGCACCTGCCCAGTGAGCAGGAAGCTGCCCCAGCCGCAGCCTGGCTCAGATTCCGGCTCTGGCTGCCTTGGGCGCAGCCTCTCGTACCGAGTGAACTTGAGCGCGTGCCAAAGCAGTTCCGGACCTCAGCTGGGCGAACGCTTGTGAAAAGACCTCTATGCTTCACCATGAGCAGCGTATTAGTGGGGCAAATGGCACAAAAGAAATGTCTCCTTCAGATAACCTTGTGACACGGTTGAATTGGTGGAGTAAGTATACCCAGAGTCTTCAAGAGCTTGATTTGAAGGTCGTAATGCTGACCATGCTAAAGCTGTTATTTATAAATACTGTTCAGGGATCCAAAAGAGGCAAAGGACATTCCCACCACAGCAGCTGGCAGCTCCGGGGTGAGACTGTCCCCAGCCAGGATGTTCAGTACTTCCTGTATCAACCGTACATGAGTCACGTTTTAATTCAAATTTTATTCAGCAGTGTTCCTCATCAAAATCACACTAGCAGAGTAAATCCAAACTGCATGGGGTTAAGTTCTTGAAGATAGCTGTGAAAAATGCTGGGTGTTTGTGTTAATTCTCCTGGACTGGAACTAAATGCAGTCACCAGGACAGCCATACATGTGGTTTGTGTGCCATCGCATGTCTGTGAGCAACTTTGGAGCACTTGACAAAGGTGTGTCCCCTGCTCAGGTCCAAGTCCCACTGGAAAGCGAGAATTTGTGACACTGGGTGACCAAGGACATGATGTCCCTTTGAGGAAAATTGACTCTTGAACTATATGTATCCACTGCCTCCCTGATGGGTGGTGATTTCCCAAGCAGGAAGTTGGTTGTGAATTATACACATAGAATGTCCTTGTAAGGGGATAAAGCTCTATTCCCTGAGGGCTGTGGCACAGAGGCTTTACACATACTGAGGCTATGTAAGAAGCAGTCAGGAGACTCAGTGTAACAGCGGGGCTGAGGCTGGCTGAGCTGGGAGCCAAAGGGCATGATGAAGGTGGCATCTACGTGCTCTCGGGACACCGGGGGAGTCAAGTGCGGTTCATGTGTTAAATTTGGAAGAGGTGTCACTCAGAACTGTGTGTTCCCTGAAAATAAGGCCTGCCTGGCAAAGAATCACTCTTGAAAACTAGAGACTGGAAACCCAGCCTTACCTCGCATCCCAGCGTGGTCCCCTGAGCAAGAGGATGGTGACATAATCTACCTGGCACTGGCCACCCCCTTCCTAATGACCATCAAGGGTCTATTTTCAGAGAAACCTGGTACTTTGCATTGTTTTCAGAGTTAACTCTGGGTAAAATAAGTGAAAAATCGAACTCTTCGAAAAAAAAAAATACTTCCTCTTGTGTCAAACACCTCATTGTTTTTGTCTGAAGCAGTTCTGAAGTTCTTTCTTGAGTGTCAGTAGTTGTGCTGCAGTAGCTCCCTCCATGTCCTGAATCAATTCAAAACATTTCCTGGTCCTTCTGATTTGGGGGAGAAAGGAGGTCACTGGTGGCAGGTCCAAGGACGAGAACGAGGCAGACAAGGACACACTGTCTCCTTCACCAGCTGGCCTTTTGGGGATAGCACTCAGCAGCAGCCTTCATGTATCCCAGAGACACAAAGGCAGACTCCAGACCTGCCTGCTTCAGAAAGTGGCAAGACTGGTAGGATGAGTGTTAGAAGCAAAACAGTATTTTCAAGGAGACCGATGGTGATGTGTCTTTATTTTAGTTCATTTCATTTACTTTTGGTTATTTTGAGATAGGGTCTTGTTCTGTGATCCAGGCTGACCTCAAACTCAGAGATCCACCTGCCTCACCTCCAAGTGCTGGGATTATAGACGGGTGAGATTACAGCTGGATAAAAGTTTGAAATGTTTGCCATATATTAGCACATCTCATAAAAGGTGGTCCCAGGCCAGGGATTTAGCTCAGTGGTTCCTGCGTCTGCCTGGCAAGCAAGGTCCTGAGTTCGATTCCCCATACACATACCACAGTGCTGGCTGGGCCTGGTGAATCAGTTATCTTGCTACTTGGCCCCTATTTCATGGATCCCTCAAACAATTTTGTAGGGTGTACCCGCAGTCCCATCTCTATTTATACTGCTTAATTTCCTAAAGATATTTGAAATCTTCCAAGGTCTCCCACAGTTTTTTGTTTAGTCACTTTTGTTCTATTTTGTGTACAGTACTAGTAACAAAGCCCTGGCCTTGGCACTGAGTTATGTCCCCAGCAGAAATAGTCTCACTGTGTTGCCCAGCCTACACTTGAACTTTCAACCCATCTGCTTCAGTGTCCGAGAGCACTGATTACAGGAGTGTGTCACCATGTCCACTTTACTGTTTGTTTGTTTTGTTTTGAGACAGGGTCTTGCTTTGTGGTTCAGGCTGGCCCCGAGCTCAGCCTCCAACTCACATCACAGCAATCCTCCTGCCTCTGCCTCCCGAGTGCTGGGATTACAGGCGTGAGCCACCACGCCCGGCACTGTGGTATGTGGTACTGGTTGCTGCTGAGCGTGAGTCTCCACGCCCAGTATTGTTATGTGGTTACCGGGGATCGAACCCGGGCCCTTGCGCTTGCAAGACAGGTACCAGAACCACTGAGCTAACTCCCAGGCCCTTCACTTTACTGTTTTTAGACACACATGCTGCTAAGTAGTAAAACCATATGTCAGTTTGTCACTGACTGATCCACTAGTCCAGAGAATAGAAGTCAACAGTTTCCTCATTTGCACTGAAAAAAAAAAAAAAGACAATAATATTTAGAGGAGAAGAGAGTAAGGAATTTCACCAAGCGCAGCCTGTGATCCTTCCATTGTCTCAGGTTCAAGAATAATGTAGAGAGAAAAAGAGATGAATTCAGGAGGCCAGACATCCAGCTTCTATTAACTTTAGACCATCTCCACCTAATAGTACCCTAGGGTCTTGGATAGTGATTTTCCAGCATGAAGCGCACAGTACTCAGTTTGACTGGTTTCGTGGAT
>PVIR01043769.1:0-11547 GCA_004026965.1 Petromus typicus
GTGAGTGAGGAGATTCAATAACCAAAGCAGGAGGTAAAGTGATGAGAGGCTGGACCGACATGGCCAGAAGTTAAGGAATATTTGGATCACTATCAGCGTGAAGAGGGCGGGAGCAGACTCTCCCCCAAGGCTTCATTTCTGATCAGTGAGCTGCGAGTTGGTGAAAGAAGCAGTTTCTGTTCTTACAGGCCAGTAAGTTTGTGAAAACTTGCCATCGAAGTCTTAAAAAATTAATACACGTTAGTCCTAATCAGAAGAAAAATGGAATAACAAAAAATATCATTGCACTTAATGCCAATAATCTACACAATGGAGAATGGTTAAAATGCTACATATTTTTATCATAATTATATCAGAAAGAGGTACTATGTTAATATTAAGCATCATTTCAATAAAAACAATAAATAAGGCCATCTGATAATTATAGAGGGGTAAATATAACAAGAAAACACAATTATCTTGATGATCTACAGAACTGAGAAAAGGAAATATTTTGTAAATTTATACACAAAAATCTCCAGAATTTTTAAATAAGTTTTGTTGGGAACCACCCTGTTTGGGAAATTGCAAGGTCAAAATTGACCAGGACTTTCTGCCTGCAAAGGACTTTGGACTTGACTCTTGTCTTCATCTCTGGTAACAACAGGGACTCAGTGGTCCCACACGCTGTGATGCTTCAGGGCAGAACTGCACCAGATCTCCCCCTTCTCAAGGACTAGTGCTGACATCTGCCTTGCTACCCCCACCCCCCAAATCCTCATCTACATAACTTCTCTAGGACTATTGTTGGTGTGGCCCTGCCTTTCTGGGTATTTTGGACTGTAGATAATAAAAGGTGTGGTAGGATGGGGTCCGGAGTCCTTGCCGCCCGTAGTAGCATGGATCAGACCCAAGCTCAGTTTTCTCTAAGTCTCATTTCTGCCTAATTATTAATTATTTCGCCGTGTGCCGTGAACTCACAGGAGACTAGAACTTAATGCAAAAGTTCTAGTTACGTTCCCTTCCCCTGTTTACTACAAGTTTTTACAGATGTAATTAAAGATCTTGAGGTAAAATCATGCTAAATTACCAGGATGTTAATTTCAATCCAATGGAAAATGTTCTAAGAATGTTTAAAGGGAAAAGAAAGAAGTAATGTTATCAAAGAGACTGGATTAAGAAAATAGCCCAAGAATATACACATATATACATGTATATAAACATGTGTGTGGTCCACTGACATTCTGAGAAATGTACACATGAAATTCAATAGAAAAAGAGAAGTCTTTTTAAATAAATACTTTCGGAATCAGGAAATCCATATGTAAAACAAAAAGAAAAATAGTACTTTGATCTGTTCTTTATTCCGTCTACAAAAATTAACTTAAAATGGATCAACAAAATGGATAGAAAACTAAAATGACCCAAATTCTAGTAGAATAAGAAAAAATCCTTCTGGGCCTTAGATTAAGCTGTTTTTAGATACAATATACCAAAAGTATCATCAATAAAAGAAATAAACTGGCCTTCACTGAAATTTAAAACTTCTCTTCAAAAAGCACCACTAAGAGAATGAAGATCAAGTGACAAACTAGGTGAAAGTATCTGTAAGTCACATATTTGATACAGGTCTTGTGTTCAGAATATTAAAAGAACTCTCACTGCTTAGTAAGAAAGCATTTTAAAAATGGTCATGATGTTACAAATGGCAAAATACATACAAATGGATGTTCAACATGATTAGCAATAGGGAAATGCAAATTCAAATTACTATGAATATGCAGTCATCTCTAACAAATGCTTAAAATTATGCCTGAGCAGAGAAAGTGTTTCTGAAATTGTTGTCCATGTACATATTCACAAAGACACATATTATGTGGACACATTACACGATGCCTTCAAAGCAGTGGTCTTCTTGAAAGCTGGACTGAATGTACAAAACAGAAAGAAGATTTGAGAATCTGGCAAGTGAATTAAAGGAATATATTTACCCATTAAATACAAGATAAGAGTGAAAAGACTCCACATCTAGGATTAGGGAGAACAGGTAAGAATGCCATGCAATTATACTATCTTTATCTTTTGTGTCTGACCAGTTTTTTCTAGTTCCCCTCATTCAGCTGCTCCCAGACAAGAACTGCACTTCCACGTAATAGTGAGGTGGATGCAGTCAAGGAAATACAAGACCCTTATCCTTAAATTTGACAGTGTACAACCTTAAGGAATTATAACCTTAAGGAATTGCAAGGAATTGGAACCTTAAGGAATTCCCATCACAATTTCAACCTATCTAATCAAATTAGCATTGCGTACTTGGTCCTGTTAGAAGCAGAAAGGACAGCCTTGTGATCTTAAGAGATAGACAAAGGTAGCTAAGAGTGATGTTACTGCCACTTCAATGAAAGTTAATTTGTACAGCTGAGCCAGGGGAGAAAAAAGAGTAGGCTGTAAGTCTACTAAAAGTCTTCAGCCTGATACTGAACAATAAAATAGTGACAACAAAACAAAAACAAACAAAATAGTTTAACAACTAGAAGTTATTTTCTTGCATGCATAAGTTCATCTAAACACTGCTTTTGCAACTATAAGGTTCCCTTAGAGGGAAATAGTGCCAATATCATTTTTATAGTGCTCAATTGAATCCTAGCAGTATAATCTATCAAAGTAAACACTACATTTATTGATATTAAAATTCTGTTGAGGAAAGAGTAAAAAGCAATGGGACAGTCAACAAAAAATAGGATATGGAAAATAGTACTACTAAGAACTCTTAATATGCTTTATTGGCAAAAGAAAAATACCGCAGAGATACTCTGAATATACTCTTTAACCTTAAACAATGAAGAATATAATAAAATGCAGTTACTTGTAATATATATATTTTTATTTTTCTTACAAAGCCAAACTTTAAAATTTATACACAAAAAGCAACATATTCATGATTAGCTTTAGTATTTCTTCATACTAACACACTGAAGATGTTCATATTTACTAATAAGGAATGCCAACTGTATCCATCACCATTTGAATAGCTTGCAGGGGATTGGTGATTTCTATATTATCTCTTCTTAAAATCCAATCTGGTTTAAGTCTGTAAAAAAGCAAACAAAAAAGCCTGGTATTAATGAAGTTCTCTCCTTAGAAGGGAACTTCATGTTCTGACTTCAGTTATGGCTACTTCTGACACAGCATTTCCCTTACAACCCTGTCAGATTATGGAGAGCTCCATTATTAGCACCTACATAAGGTTCCAAACTATGGTTTCCTTAACGCTGACGTTTCCTTAACGCTACTTCTAGCGCCACCTTTTGGCCATTGATGAAACTCCCAATATCTTATCTGTTAAAATGGTTCTTGGTCTTTTCTTAACTTGTTCCCAGTCTCAGTAATATCAACATTCATGTGGCCTCAAAGCCAAGAGCTCGGTCAGCTTTTGCCATTTTCTCTAATGTTCTTCTCCAACCACTTTTCTCCTATCGTCATATACTAGACTTTGTCTTCTTCAGAAAAGGCACTGCCACTGCATCTCAATTTGAGACTTGTTTTCCAACCACTACTTCTGACCCACATGTATCATCTGCTTCAATACAGTCACTGTCTGAAAGTCCCCACTCCACTGAGATCCCAATTCATTTGACCTCAACATGTACCCACTGTCCATCAGAGTGCTGTTCTCACTTCTCTTCCTAACTAACCCAGGTAGGTCAATATATTCCATTTGCAAATGCCATTGACTGTTTCTCTCTCCTATTCAACTCACCTGGGAAATTATACTTTGGTTGCAAAGTCAATAAAAATACTTGTTTTCTTTATTACTGTACAGATAGTCTCAAAGAAAAATTATACGAACAAGCTGACATTCTATTGTACGTCAAATGCAGACCTAAAACATTTGAAACTGTCTACTGTATGCCATTTTTCTGCAAGACTACAGTATTTTTAAAAAATTGATTTGTTGGTACATTTTATATAGACATTATGATCCCATTCAACATTGAGGGTTTGTCCCAGGACATGACACATTTTGATTCTCATTTTGTCCCATTCCAAGACTATTTAAATCCTTCCCTCTTTTTAAACATCCCCTCCTAAGCTGAGTCTCTGCTGAGTTTATAACTTATTTGTATTTCCCTCTAATTTATGTCACAGGTTTCTGTCTTGTCCAAACTAAATCTCATTATGCCATACTCCTTCCCACTCCATCCCCTCCTTTCCTCAATTCAAATTTCCTGTCCTTCAGCACTCAATTTAACTCCTACACACCGGGGATGATTTTCCTTCACCCAGAGCTCCAAATTACAACCTATCTTAGTAGTTGTCTCAATCTGTATTACTTTCTTCACTAATTTGCTATGCAATTACATTACTTTGTTGAATAACCAAAGTATCAAAGCACTAATTAAAATATAAATGACCACAGCAATATTAGTATTATTATATTATTTCCTGAGACTGCCTCCTTTTGAGTACACTGAATAGTTCATTCAGATGTTCACTGTAAAAAGCGGTATCTTATGGTCAATGGTTAGTAATGGTGACACAAAATGATAACGTGCATCTATTTACCTTGAAACTATTTTGGTCCTTATAGGTTTTTCTGCAGTACAGGAAATGCCCAGAGAAAGATTCTTCTTTTGTTTATAAAGTATTCTTTCAGTATTGATTTTATGTTTACGTGTTGTAAGTTTATATAGACTATAAATACGGTCCACAACTTTGGACCTACTTTGTACATCCTAAAAGAAAAACATATAGTTATTAAATCTGTCTCTCCTAGAATAAAAAATCTGCCTCTCCTAGGAATAGTAAAAATATAAAAGTGATAAATAAAGAAAACAATTAATACTCACAGAGGCTCGATCTGGTGTCTTCCACAAAACAGCCAACAAACAGCAAGTCTTGGTGAAAATGCTTCCACCCTTGTCTGCTACCTTGTCCCCAGGCTTTTCTCTGTATATCTGTAACAGCTCCAGTAGCGTGTCTACACAGTTTTCCACATCATAAACCGCTGAAGTAGTTTTCTCATACTTGAAATTGACAGAACAAAACTGAGTTAAAATAAACACAAGCCTTCGAAACAGTCCAACCACAAATAAAGCTGAGAGCCAAATTTTTGGAGTATTTGCAGCAAGTGCAAAGGCTTTGCAAAATATTTTCATCACTGTCACTTCTGAATCTACTGTGTGCATATTTGCATCATGATCTTTTATATTTCTACCAATTTCTAAACTTGAATCAAAACTAAAACACCTATAAGAGAATACCTTGAAGTAAATAATGCAAACTTTTAAAAAGCATTTTAGTAAAAATTTCTCAGGAAAAAAAATTCTATATTTAACCAATGAGTAACATAATGATCTAATTACTCTATATTATATTATGCTTCTTGAGAAGATGAACTTGGTTTAAAATAAAACAATAATTTGATACCAATTAGTCTAAGATATATTTTAATTCCTCATTTACCTAATTGTACCATTAGATTTATATTGAATTACATTACATGGTAATGAAAAATAAAACTGAGCTAAAAATAATAGAATGAATAGCTAACAATTTTATGATATGCATATGCATCAAGCATTGTATGTATACTAAATCATTTAATTTCCCAAAAATATTTGGAGATGAGACTGAGGAAATTGATTTTACAGTAGATGAAAGTAACTTGTAATAACTTCCTGGGCTGGAATTTAAATCCAGTTAGTTTGACATCAGACTGTCCTTAACTGCTACCTCTCCATAAAAATATCAGGCAAAATATCAAAGTTGTAGTTTACATGGTGGGGAAAGAAGGCAAATCTTTTATCTTAATATTTCTGTTTGCATACAACTTCTGTAATTATTAATATTCCTTCTATTGGGCCGGGGATATAGCTCAGTGGTTCCGGTGCCTGTCTTGCAAGTGCCAAGGACCCGGGTTCGATCCCTGGTAACCACATAACAATACTGGGCATGGAGACTCATTCCAGCAGCAATCAGTACCACATATCACAGTGCCAGGCATGGTAGCTCATGCCTGTAATCCCAGCACTTGGGAGGCAGAGGCAGGAGGATTGCTGTGATGTGAGTTTGAGGCTGAGCTTAGGGCCAGCCTGAACCACAAAGTGAGACCCTGTCTCAAAAAACCTTAAAAAAAAAAAATTCTTTCTATAATAGATAAATACTATGGACTATTACAGAAGAGTATTAGGATTAAATTAAATAATGCATAAAACACTGGTATGAATGGGCCGGGGATTTAGCTCAGTGGTTCCGGCACCTGTTTTGCAAGCACAAGGGCCCAGGTTTGATCCCCGGTCACCACACAATACTGGGCATGGAGACTCATGCCCAGTAGCAACCAGTCCCACATACCACAGTGCCAGGTGTGGTGGCTCATGCCTGTAATCCCAGCACTCAGGAGGCAGAGGCAGCAGGATTGCTGTGATGTGAATATGAGGCTGAGCTCGGGGCCAGCCTGAACTACAAAGTGAGACCCTGTCTCAAAAAAAAGAAAACCGAAACAAAACACTGGTATGAAGTAAATACTTCTTAAATGTTAATTACTGCTATAACATAAATGCAGAAGAAATGAAAGCTTATGTAAATCAGCATTTCAATTGTCATTTCAATATAGTAAGTACATATTATATATAATTTATATATTACATGTAAATAATGATATATTTAATATAGTAAATATTTTCATAGTCACTTTAATATAGTAAATGTTTTCTCCCATTAAAACTCCTGAAGACTGGGGATTTAGCTCAGTGGCTCCAGTGCCTGCCTGCAAGTGCAAGGACACGAGTTTGATTCCCAGTACCAAAAAAAAGACTCCTGTACATTAATGAATTTTAAGTTACAGATCCAAATTATAGTGATAAGGAAGCATAAACTTAGTTTTCAGGATCATGTTTCTTGACCAATGAATATTTTATTACTCAAATAAAAAATTACCTTAGCTACATTAAGCAACACTTGCACAGCATATTTGATGACTTCCATACAAGGAACACTACGATTACAACTTCGGATCAAAACAAATACTTTCGAAATTGCTCCACTCTCGGCCATATTCTCACAACAAAGTGGAGACAGTCTAGTGACGACCTCTGAAGGGGGGAAAAAAAACGAATTAAATTTGCAGCAACAGAATGAAGCTTTAGCTCACATGGCATTATTGCAACATCCTTTAAATATCGCGGGTGAAGTGCACTCCTAATCTTAGGGCAGATGCTGCTAGAATACACTAACCTAGATGCTTCAGAGCCTCCAGGATGGCAGAAAGGTGCTTATATGTCAAAAGATCATGAAGAGCGAGGGCGGTTCTTCTGTACAGCTTGTTTTCTTCACGAATCTCCTTATTTACAAGCTGTAGACTTAGTCGAATAGCTTTGATTTTTGTACAGTCATTTTTCTTTCTCCAGGAGTAGCCTCTCCATAATGCCTTAACAGACAAAGTAATTTAAGATTATTGCCAGTAATGTTTTCAACTTCTATCTACAGCTATTTCTACAATATAAATATTTTCAGTAAATTTATATGATATGATCAGACATATTTCGACTAAAACTTCAAATTAGGTTCCTATCTTAAACTAAAAGAGTTTCATAGAATTTTCACAGAATTAAAAGAGTTTCATTGAGTTTTCATAGAATTACCTGGATTTTAGTGATTCTATCATTTAATTTTTCTTGTCTTTTATGAAGAAGAAAGCGTCGTATTGCTTTCTGTATTACCGAAGCAGCCCTATGTTGCCGGTTCAGACATTCTTCCATTTCAAGCTTAATTTTGAGGGTGTTACGGTATTTCTCAATAAACTTCTTCCGCTGTAATTTTGCTCGAAACCATCTCTGTTTAAAACAGGATTGAGTTTTCATTTTCACTTCATTTAAAAAAAAAAAAAAAAAAAAACACATTCATATACAAAAATGAAAGAAATGGAGTAGAATATCAAAATTTTGTAAATCCTCTCCAGTGGCACCATTTCCCTGCCTCACTGATTTTCTGCTCCTGGAAGGTATGAGGGTGTGTGTACTTTACCCTATACGATATAGCCTTTACTTTACAGTTTCTATACATTCTGTTAAGTGGCACATCACTCGGCAGTTTGTTTTTTCACTCAGTAGCTGTTTTGACATTTTTCAGTATCAATTACATCAGAGAACAATTCACACACATTTATTTGTGTGACATAAAATATCAACCTCAAATCACCCTCACGGCTATATGCTGAAAGTTGAAATATGTGACCTTGGCATAAAGTATCAGGAAAATGTCAATTATATACCAAAACTGTTTAACAGAAAATGTATATCTTAATGTTTGACAGCAGAGAAACTAACCTGAATACAGACGACTGAATCAATCTGCTTCTTAGCATTCTTCATAGCCACGTGAAGTTTATACGCTCTCTGAATTCTAAGAGCTGACAGGTGGTAACATGCAGCTGCAGTAAAGTGAAGAATTCGAATTTTGGCTCTCTCTTCTAAAATCTAAAGGAAAAATTAATCATCAAGTTTCTGATTCCTAAATCAATACTGATTTTTATATAACTACAATATCAAGTTTTATAAACTAACAAAATAAATGTCATTACTTCCATTTTAATTTAATGTGATCATTATACAATATTTCTAATAGCACAACCTGTAGCTTAGGACATAGAAGTAAAAGTATATTTGGGGCACATTACTAAACCATAGCACTTAATTAAACTAGACTACCCAGCACCTGCTAATTAAGGCTTTGTAAAATACTTATTATGAAACAAGAATATAAATAAACACAAAAGTTACAGTCTTTCAAGTTAAACTGTTAGAGATGTTAACATTATATCTGCCAATATCAAAGGAATGAACTTCTTCAGTATTATAGCACAAGTCCAGTGTAAGGTAAGATCGTCACAGATAAATATCCAACAGTGATCTTGGGGCTTCTGCCTTCTAATTTATATCTAATGAACAAAATACAAAACATTACACTTTTTTCATTTGAAATCTATTATCTTCTCTGTGGCAATATTTTGCATATTAGAACCCCATCTGTGATGAGTTCCCTAAATAAAATTCTAACATGCCAAAAATGTGGACTACGCCACAGGGAGGCAGTAACAATGCTTTGGAGACTTGCCAAAGGGAAGCAAAAGGCTCCCAGGAAGTGAATCTCCTCCACTCAGTCTTTCCTTCATATTCCTCTCAGTTCTCCTGGTAAGAGTTATTACACAAAAGAAGTTCTAGTTTGCATCTTTGGCAATGACCATTTGTTGAAAATAGGAGACGTCACAGGACAAAAATATGTGCTGGCCAGGGCTTCCCTTACGTGGTTCTGCAGGTGCTGAATGAATTCAAATGAATGGCTGTATTCTTTCTGAAATTATTATCCACAACCCAAAATTCCTTACCAACACTTAATTTCAAAATACTTTCATTTCATGTGACGGAGATATTCTGCTTAAGCTGAACAGTTGCCTCACTTTTTAAAATGAGTCTGATTATAGTATCTACTTCATGAGGTGAATCAAATTAGGAGACTAAACTTAGTAAATATACCAAAACTTATCCAATCTTCGCATAGGCTGTATCAGTAGTAGGAGTAGTAATGATTGTGATCAACAGAGAGCTATTGTTGGAAAACAGGGAATATCACATGAACAGAAGAATACTGAATAAGGATTTAAATTTGGATTTAATAAAACACCAAGAGTTATCACAGCTCTTCTAAAAACTGGACGCTAAAAATTTTAAACAGGTCACTAATTGTGGCTTGAAAGACTATTTAATATTTGACTTATATTCAATAAAATATGCTACTTCATTATGATTTTCTCCAAATAGATTGTTTATTTTCACTGATGTCTTTTCAATCTTGGGTTTAACTAATATTTTACAAATATATAAAATTTTATAAACACATACAGATATAGCACACAAATCCTAGCAAACAGTATTTTTATAGGTAAGTACAGTTTTAATTCGTGGAGACTGGTATAAAATAAAAGCAAAAATGGATTTTAAAACTGATCCTTTTATGTTCTATTTCTTAAAGCAGATCTGTATAAACGAACCGGTTTTGATGTTCACCTACTTTTGTCATTAAGAAGTGCTCACGAGCGATTCTTGCTGAAAGCACAGCTCTCCATTTTCTCTGAATGATAATTACTGATGCTCTCATCTTCAAAAACCTAAAAAAATAGTCATTGGAAAATAACCTCGAATCACTTTAACTTCTTCATTTAATATGTATACCCCTTGTGTAATGAAGAGGACATAAATGTAGGAAAGCAACGATAGATTAAAATAAAGTGGAAAAATATATCACAAAGTTCAGTTCTAGCCATCAAGATTTGCACACATACAACAACACAATGGAAAAGTCTTGCAACTGGCAATATTTCACTAAGTATTCAAATATTCTAAAACTGATAGGATAGATTTTAAAAAGATCAAAAAGTATGATTATTCAGATCCTAACAAATACCTAGATAAAGGGGGTGGTAGAAATAATACTAAAGAATAAAGTCTCGGTGAATCTCCAAACAGACCAAAGTGGTCAAGGAGAAGGCTTGAGATGTCCAGCAACATTAAATGAAGAAAGGTCATCATCAATAGTACAAGAGTGACAGTCTCTTCAATCTGTTCTTAGAATTCTAGAGAAAGTAAAGATATTAGCTTGCATGATGGCCACATTTCTGAAAATAAGGTTCAGCATTAATGAGAAAAACTCACCCATTATGTACAAGAAAATAAGATACTAGCTCTTAGCACTGAGGCGTCTGAACTCTGCTTCAATCTGTAGAACTCAGTGCTCTAACAGTGACTTTAAAGCAATCCTGATGTAATAACTCATCAATTCTAGTATGTAAAAAAAAAAAAAAAAAATTCCTCTATTGTACTTTTTCTTTTAAAGTGTGGTAACAGCATGTACAAATGTATATAAGAGAGATCAACTAGGATAGGAAAATATAATGTGAGTAGATAAGTTGACAGGGTATTTAACATTAAGGATTATGGGTATATAGAAAAATACAAAGTAATAAAAAAATACAGTGAAAAAAATTGCTAGCAGCTAAGTCCACTTAGAAAACAGATCAAGGTACTAATAAGAGAAGATTGGGGCTGGGGATTTAGCTCAGTGGTTCTGGCGCCTGTCTTGTAAGTGCAGGGACCCGGGTTCGATCCCTGGTTAACCACATACAATACTGGGTGTGGAGACTCATGCCCAGCACCAACCAGTACCACATACCACAGTGCTGGGCGTGGTGGCTCACGCCTGTAATCCCAGCACTCGGAAGGCAGAGGGAGGAGGATTGCTGTGATGTGAGTTGGAGGCTGAGCTCAGGGCCAGCCTGAACTAAAAAGCGAGACCCTGTCTCAAAAAACTTAAAAAAAAAAAAAGACTTTAACTAGATTATTTTATTCACTCTCCACCCAGGTGTCCTTACTCTCATCCTTAGCAATTTGAATTAAATATTTTTACTCTATTATATTACCAAGGCCTTACTTCATCTCAAGAAAGGAAAGATAGCCCAAGAGATATACTTCGGTTCAATAATGGAGAAAATACCATATAAACTAAGCATAG
>PVIR01043770.1:0-11555 GCA_004026965.1 Petromus typicus
CGCAAGGGCCCGGGTTCGATTCCCCGGTAACCACATAACAATACTGGGTGTGGAGACCCACACCCAGCAGCAACCGGTACCACATACCACAGTGCCGGGCGTGGTGGCTCACGCCTGTAATCCCAGCACTCGGGAGGCAGAGGCAGGAGGATTGTGATGTGAGTTTGAGGCTGAGCTCAGGGCCAGCCTGAACCACAAAAGTGAGACCCTGTCTCAAAACCTAAAAAAAAAAAGAACTAGGGACTTTGCAATTGCAAGGCAAGCACTGGAATCACTGAGCTAAATCCCTGGCCCTTTCTACCTATTTTCTGATGTCCTATGTGATTTCCTTTTCCATCATACTGTAATTTTCCCTGTAAAGATGCTTTACTTGCTTCATTAGACTGATTGCTGAGTATTTCATGTTTTGGATACTGTCATGGAAGATGTGGTTTCCCTAATTTCTCTCTCAGTGAGTTTAGTATTTGTGTATGGGAATGCTATTGATTTTTGAATGTTGACCTAGTATCCAATTATACTATAGAATTTGATTATTAAATCTGGATATCTTTTCATGGGGTTTTTGGGTCTTCTTTGTTGAGTTTCATGTCACCCACAAATAATGATAATTTAATTTCTTCCTTTCCTATCCTTACTCTTTTTATCTCTTTCTCCTTTGTTTCCAGAACTATGTTGAATAGGTGTGGTTATAGTGGACATTCTTGTGCTGCTTCTGATTTTAAAGTGAAAGCTATCAATTTTTCAATGTTGATTGTTGTTTGTCATAGACAGCTTTTATCAGATTGAGATAAAGACCATCTATTCCAATTTTCCGTAAGGTTTTTGTTGTTGGTGTTGCTATCATGAATGAGTGTGGAACTATGTCAAATGTGTCTTCTTCATCTGTAGAGATGATTGCGCGGTTTTTATACTTGGCCCTACAATATGATTTATTACATTTATTGATTTGTGTATGTTTAACCATCCTTGCATCTCTGAGATGAATCCTACTTGGTCATGTTTATTATCTTCTTGATTATTTGCTGCACTATGTTTGCCAGTATCTTATTAAGGGTTTTTACATTTATGTTCATTAAGGAGATTGGCCTAAAGCTCTTTTTTGTTCGGAACCTTGTCTGGTTTTGGTATGAAGGTAATGCTTGCTTCCAGGAATGACTTTGGGAATATTGCTTCACTTTCACTGTCATTAAAGAGTCTGAGGAATAGTGGCACTAGATCTTCTATAAATTTCTTGTAGAATTCAGCAGTGAATTCACCAGGACTGAGGCTTTTTTTGTTGATAAGGTTTTTACTACATTATCAATTTCAGTGACTGATAATTCTGTTATTTAGAACTTTTTCTTTTCTTGATTAAGCTTTAGTAACTCATGTATCTAAGAATGTGTCCATTTCTTCTGTTTTCCATGTTATTAGAATGCAAGTTCTTGAAATAAGTGTTAATGATATTCTGGATTTCTGTAAGATCTGTTGTGATTTTACCCTTTTCATTCCTAATTGCATGGATTTGAATCTTTCCTTTTATTGATAAAGTTGTCTAAGAGTTTATCAATTTTATTTAATCTTTAATTCTTTTTTTAAGTCTCAGTTCCATTAATTTCCACTGTAATTAACATCTTCCCTCATGAGCTTTGAGCTCGATATGCTCTTCTCTTTCTGAAAACTTGGGATTTAACATTAGGTTGTTTATTTAAGCTTAGTGGGAATTTACTGCTATAAATATTCCTCATAGGACTGTTTTCATTGCACCCCATAATTTCTGGTATGTTGTATTGTCATTATGGTTTAATTGTAGGAACTATCTAATTTCTTCTTTAATCTATTCTGTGACTATTGGTTATTCTGGAGAGAGAGAGTGTTATTTAATTTCTATGTGTTTATGTAGTGTTTGTGGTTTCTTTAGCAATTGATTTTTAATTTCATTGCATTGTGGTCTGGTAATAATGCATGGGATGACTTCAGTTCCTTTGCATTTATTTAAGTATATTCTGTGGACTAGTATATGATCTATTCTGGAAGTCTTGTGTATAGATGGAAAAACATGCATTTTGATGTTTTGGAGTATTATTTCTCCATCAATTTTGAAAGATTATT
The DNA here is from genome assembly GCA_004026965.1 of Petromus typicus. Classification (NCBI taxonomy): domain Eukaryota; kingdom Metazoa; phylum Chordata; class Mammalia; order Rodentia; family Petromuridae; genus Petromus; species Petromus typicus. Next base: position 2,092 of record PVIR01043770.1, read on the forward strand.
TTGTGGGGTACATTAATCTGTGTTGGAAGTTTTTTATTTTAGGGCTTGAAATACTTAAAAGCTCTTCTTGACTTAAGGGTTTGTGTTGAGAAGTGTACTGTAATTCTGATGAAATTTTCTTTATAAGTTATTTGTTTGTTTTCTATCACAGCTTTTAATATTATTTTCTTTTGTTGAAATTCTGGAATCCTGACTACTGTATCCTTTGGGACAGATTTTATTTTTTTAAGACAGTGTCTTGCTTTGTAGTTCAGGCTGGCTCTGAGTTACCTGTAGAGCCCAGGTGAGCCTTGAACTCACAGCAGTCCTCCTACCTCTGCCTCTGGAGTGTGGAGATTATAGGCATGAGCCACTATGCCCAGCATTGTGCTATGTGGTACTGATTGCTGGTGGGTGCGAGTCACCACACCCAGCACTGTTGTAGGTGGTTACTAGGGATGGAACTCCCGGACCTGGCATTTGGCTGGTGCTGAAACCACTGAGCTAAATTCCTGGTCCTGGGATAGATTTTTTTTTTCTTTTTTTGGATCATGACTAATTAGAGTTCTATATTCCTCACTTATCTGTATGTCAAATTCTTTTTCCATTCTTGGGAAATTTTCTGCCATTACTTCTCATGTATTTTTATGTATCTGTGCTAGCTTTTGCTCTTTTATTAACTCTGAATAATATTATGTTGTTCATTGAACCAACTATTAGCTGTTGCATTAATTTTTTGTGGTCCCTTTCTGTTTTCAAGACATTATTTTTTTCTTTTTTTTTTAGACAGGGTCTCGCTTTGGAGTTCAGGCTGGCCCTGAGCTCAGCCTCAAACTCACATCCTCACACCCTTCCTGCCTCTGCCTCCGAAGTGCTGGCATGAGCCACCACACCCGGCATTGTGGTGTGTGAGACTTATTGCTGCTAGGTGTGAGTCTCCACACCCAGTATGGTATGTGGTTACCGGGGGATGGAACCCAGGCCCTTGCACTTGCAAGACAGGTGCCGGAACCACTGAGCTAAATCCCCAGCCCAGAAATCTTTCTTTTTTAATAGCTAACCACAGTCTATCATCCATATGTGATATTTTGTCCTCACATTGGTTCTGTCTGTTGTGCAAACTTTCAACAGTATTTTTAATCTCCTGGATATATGATTGAATCAGCTGTATGGATTGCACTTCTTTCCTGTGTTGGGCTTTCAGTGTTTCTATGCTCTGTACCTTCTCTGAATTTACTAAACATGATCTTTATTATGATCATCACTTCTGTAATTATATGAGAAATTATTTCTGATTTTATTTTTTCAAGGGCTATTACCCCTTCCAGGTGTCTAATGTGTCTAATGTGTCTAATGAATTGTTCCATTTCCTTGACCTCCTGGGTTGCCTTTGGTGAACCAAAAGTCTGTGGTTACATCTTGCTTTTGTGTCTTCTCATTTTCTGTTTTTTTAAAGAAGTTTAATTTCTGCATTGATGCTTATATTGTTTATGGTAGATATCTCTATTGCTAATACTGACAAACTTTGGGAAATGACTACTTCTCAGAGATGTCTTCTACTTGTAGCTGGATTTTGTGTTTTGAGTCTGTTGCAAGATCTTGCCTAATCATTTTATTGAAGTTGGGTTCTTTGGCGTTGACCCCTGGTATTGTTTGTGTCTCTCAGGCAATCTCAGTCTTGGCATATAGGGAACAGCAACTGATGAGAGCAATGCCAGTGATAACAATAGCATGAAAAACATCATAGATAATGACAAACTGTGTTGACTGTTAATTTGCCACCTTTAACCATATAAACAAGATTTATCATTGTATAAGAAAATCTAAAACATACCATTGAATTATATATAATAAATATTCCTTCAGTATGGCATTTTTGCCCTCCAGGGAGAAAATTTAAAAGAACTAAGGGAAAAGTAGGGAAACAGAAGAAGAGAAAGGAATCAGAACAAGACTGGAGGACAAAGGAAGATTACACAAGCTTTGGGAACTGGTGAAGAAGACAGGAGGAGAGATGGATGGGAGAGACAGACACAAGGACAGAATGAAACAACAAAAATGGAAAGATTGTCCTCATCATAGAAAAACAAGACTAGCCAAAAAGAGAAGAAAATGAAATAAAGAAGCAAATATGGGAAAAAATGTCCACTTTGGGGTGTGTCTGCTGGTTGACAGAGTGGGCAGACAGAACCAAGATGCATGTTGATTTACGCCACCAGCCCACAGTAGAATTGTGGTGGTGGGTAATGCCAGGATATCTGAACCTTTAGTTCCACTGGAGTTCAGCCTGCTTCCGGTTTCTGGGTGTGAGGCTGGGAGTTTTTCAGCCCACAGCACTCCAAGTGCTTTCTGCCTGCCCTAACTGCTCCCTGCTAGCTTTATCTTGGTTCCCAGACTGCCTGCCTGAAGTCCGCTGTGCCTTACCCTGACATTTGGAGGTGCTAGATGACACCAGCCCACCACTGCTCTAAGTCCTGATTTCTACTCACCCCTTTCCAAAACGGTTACCAGCCAGTTACCCTCTGCTGGGGGACCTGAACCTGAGGGGCTCACCAACCACTGTGGTCCACAGCGTTCACTGCTCCATTCCACCAGCGCATCTCTCCACAGAGGCCTCTGGGTCCCAGTCACCACTGGGCCTCCGCAGACCTGAGCAGTCCCTCCCTGGCTGTGAGTCCTGCTCAGAGAGAAGGTGTCACTTGACCCCTCCCTCCTCATGGCAGCCCCTCTCTTCATTTTCCCCGCTGGCTCTGATTCTTACTGTGGATCCTGGCTGGATCTCGAGGAGCCACTTCCCTCCTCCTCTTCTTCACTTTGGTGTATTCCACCATCTGGATTCTAAATGTCAGAGAGGCTCTTCAGATGTATATTGCCCCAGAAATCCAACTGTGACCATTCTGACAGGCACACAGTGATATCCCATTGTGATACAGGTCTTTAAGATAAGTGAATCTGTGATGAATTTCATAATGTGGATCATCATTCTTGCTGTAAATCCCACCAGATCATAATGCATTATGGTAGTCCTTGATTTACTTTTATTCTATTTTTAGTTTTTTTTTCTTTACTGTAAAATGTTTGAATTGATATTCATGAGATTTTTTTTTTTCTGTAGAGTAGGTAAAATGTTTATCAGATTTTGATGTTAATGCTATATCACACTTGGAAAAAATTTAAAAGCTACCTGATTGTAGATATTAAGACTAGTGGAAAGCTTTCTGGTTAGTTGAGTTTCTTGCCTCTTTTCTACTCAGTCTCACCACTGAATTGCAGACCCTCTCCTCTTCATACCTAGGATAGGCAAGTAGTCTGCTGCCTGGCTTTCATCTAGGCTCACTTTTCAATACTCTGTCCTTAGCTAGATGTCTTACTAAACAACTCCAAGTGTGGCTTCCTACCGAGGCATGAAAGTACACGTTGGATCACCAAGCATGAGCCTAGACAGGGGAATGTTAGCAACTTAGTGAGATATTGTCTCAAAATAAAAACAATTTTAGGAATATGAGGATGTAGCTCAGTGCAGAATCCCTATGTTTGATCCTTAGAGCCTTCCCCCAGATCAGCTTTTAAAAATTTCTAGATATACCCTTGGTATTCTTTTCCACCTGTCCGATGTAGTATTTTATGTCTTGTCTCCTTGAAAAACATTTGTTCATAATTCAAAATTACCTATCTTTATTCATATTTTCACTTTAAATCTTTAAATTTTCCTTTAACTAGAGCTCATCACACTTGGGTCTTTAGTATTTCTTTGTTCCTTTAGTGATTCTGTTAGCATATCTTCTTCAAAAAGGTATTGTTTCCTCTACTACATTGGGAACTCTGAAGCTTATGGTCTCATATCCCTAGTAACCAGCATAGCACCTTCAGAATTGCTCAGTAATGTTTAGCTGAATTTACATTTTCATGGGCCAACACTTTCCCGTGTGTGGAAAGATGTTTGTATTTTACTGCTGATAAGTGAGTTTTTAGTAGCTATGGACTCAATTAACTTTTCACCGTTCCGGGTTGTTTTGTGCTGTCAGAAGGAACTGGTTCTGTGGACATAAATTTCTTTCTAAAATGAAATAAGTTTGAGAATTCAGCTGAGCTGTTTGTCTGCCTGGCAGCTGGTGAGGATAGAGCCTATTGCAGAGAGCTCGTCCGGCCCGAGGCATGGATAGAGAGTACCCGGAGTTCACTGCAGTAGGAGGGCACAGGATTTGATGTACGTTGCTGTACTTTCCGTTGCCTCTTGCCCTTCTTGATAGGGGCCCATTTTGTACACAAGGACAGGAACAATCAAGTTACTAATTACTTTCTAGACATGGTAGGGGGTCATGACCTACGTTTAAATCAGAAGATAATGTGTTAAGCAGATAACAAAAGAGTATATTGTATGGTTGGAGTGGATTTTTTCACACAACTTTGGTTGCAGAATGAATCATTTGCTTGATAAGCAAACATCTGGTCCCTTGGCAATTCCTAAACGAGGATTTTCCCTGTTTCCTTCAGGTTGACACTTTAAATTATTTGTTCATAAAAATGCTTCATATATTGGAAAAATGAATGCAGTCTCTGCTCTGCTCTTCTCCCCCTGTGTGCCTCCCATTTTGCTTGGAAATGTAAAATAAATCCCTGTACCATATTAGAAATGCCAGGTGCCAATATCCAATTTTGTCTAATTTTGGCATATTTTTAAATGTTGTTGTTTTGTTAGCTAAATATGTACTTATAGCCTGATGTATTCTGCCTCTGTATATTTTAGGATATTAATAAGTGCCATCCTTGATGAACTAATCCTGTGTTTTCAGGTCTCAGTTCTTCTCAGGGCAGTCAGGGTACCAGTTACTCTCCGAGGCCAACAGAGAGTAGTTTCAGTTCTAGTTCAGAGATGGTAAGTTATACTTTTTCTTATTAGTACATGTGCAATACTTTGGAGTTACTTGTTTCTATTGTAGTTTATTTTTACATTATAAAAAATATTCAGATCAATAACAAATAAAATAATTTTTAAAAGCACACAAAAATATAAGAAATAATTTAAAATGTAAAAACATAAGAAAATATAAATTAAAATTACTGAAAATTACTCACATTTATAAAAATGATAAATGCATTATTTACAAGTCTTACCAAGATACATGTGAATATTGTATGTATTCATTTGTGTATAAACATGGACAATATATAGAATGTAGATAATTGTAGCTATATACTATAGATACTGTATTCCTTTTTAAAGCTTTTTTTTAAAAGGAAATAATAATTGGAAAAAATAAAATACATTCAAATAGAAAGTCTTAAAGTATATGAGAAGAAAACTATATGCTGTTATTGAGGACTAAATTCCAAATAATTGGAGTGACATATTTTAAGTAGGAATGCTACATTTCTAATAAATTACACATTTAAATGGAATTTCACTTGCTTTACTTTTCCATCCTCATTCCTTCTGTTTTTTTACCTCTATTTTGCCCTCCAAAGTTCTGCTACTGAGTGACAGCAGCGATTTTTGTGTTAGCAAATTCACCAGGTACCTTTCAGTCTGTATCTTTTAAGAACTCCTCTTAGTATTGGAAATTACTCTGTGTTTTAGAATATGTTTCTCTTTGCTTTTATGGTTACACACTCTCTTGGTTTCCCCAGATGTCTGTGTGAGTGCTCCTTCATGCCTTTGCCCACTTTGTCTGCCTTTCCTCAGTGTTTACCTTTAGAAACAGGACCTTTTCTCTAAACTAGTAAAGATGTTCCACACTCCCCCGACTGCTGACTTTGTAATGGCAGGTTCTAGCCATACGACTTTGGTTCCAACCCTCACGTGGGCAGTTTCAATAGGACCTATCTGCTTAGATATTTCAGGTATCTTCATCTTTTCAGGCTCCAAACTGAATACTCAACATTTCTCGCAAGTCCATTTTTATGATATTTTTCTTATCTATCTGGCCAGAAATTCTTCATATCAAAAACAGCACAGTTGTTAACATTGGCATTTCTTTGTCTCATTTCCATCCCTCAACTACATGTATCACTTTGTCTGTCATTCAGTTCTACTTCTAAAATGAATGCGGTTTAATCTGCTTTTCTCTACCATGTTTAAGTAGCAATAATCGTGTGTGTGTGTGTGTGTGTGTGTGTGTGTGTGTGTGTGTGTGTGTGTGTGTGTGTTTTGTTTTTTGCAGAACCGGGGAATGGACTCTGGGACCTCTTGTACTTGACAGGCAGGTGGCAGCACCACTGAATTATGCCTCCAACCCTAATCATTTTGTTCTTAAAACTGTTGTGGTAGTTTTGTAGATGTGTTTTTTTTGTTGTTTTTTTGTTTTTGCCCTATTTTCTCCTTTGGTTAGAAGATGTAATTTTCTTTGAAAATATTAGTTGAATCCAGTTACTCCTACGTATCACTGCTCAGTTGCTCCCTCTCCTAAATCCTTCCATCCCACTCTCTGCACTGAACCCAGTCCCCTCGTGCTGAGCTACTTCCACAGCCCACTCAGCAGCCTACTCTGGCCTTGAACCTTAGTCTGCCAAGTTGCTGACATTACAGGCAGGTGTTGCTGTGCCCAGCAGGGAATTCCTGCTTTTTTCTTAACAGTGGTTGGATCCATATAATCTGCTCTGGATAACATCTCCAGTTTCTTCTCTTTTCTCCTGGGCCTCATACTTTGGCCCTTATTGTTTTTTTTTTTTTTTAAGTTTGTCTCCTTTCTGCTTCAGAGTTTTTATGCATTGTTTCCTCAACCTTATTCCTATTCACCCTTTAGAGCCTGGATTAAGGATGTCACATATTCCAGTGTTCCTGTAATCTACACAGGCCCCCAGTTTTGTTTCAGAGGTACCCCTCCTTTTTCATCACAATGCTTCTGTAGTTTGTAGTTACATACTCATGTATAAGAGCATATAACTGTCTTCATGTATGTCCTGGAAAGGGACTTTCTTGGTTTTTTGTTCTCATTTCAGATGCCATTTAGTAAATATATTTGTTTATTGCTTTCTGCAATTTGTATTCAGTTTTAATACTATTTCTTGGACTTCTGCTATTTCATTATCAATCACCTAAGACTTCTATGTCATTCTAGTTATTAATCCTTTTACATTAACTATGCCTCTCCCTATTTTTAGCTTGAATAACCAATACTTTTTAAAACTGAATTTATTGGTACTACATTTTAGGAATACATTATGATCACCTTCATTATTGGGAATTTGTACTTGTGCATAATGTATCTTGATTCTTATTTTTTCCATTTCCCATGTTTTCTGTCTAACTCTTCCACTCCCTGTATACATAAGCTTTGTTTTTCTTTTTACTTTTTACCATCACATTTTTTCTTCTGAATGGTCAATGCTTTTTAATGTAATATTTTCATAAAAACATTTCTCTTAGTCTTAATAGAAGATACATTTCCATGAATTTGAAAAATTTACCTTAAAAAATTGAAATTTAGACCTATTAAAAGGTCGTTTGTCTTTTTTAGATCACAGTTGAGATATTTATTGCTGTTTAGCTTTTCTTGATCTCCTCTTAGCCAATACTCTTCCTATGCTATTTCCTTAGGACATACTGTATCTGTAATAGGATGAGTCCATAAAAGGTACATAATAGGCATTTTTACTTAATGTGAAAGTGAATGAATAACAAAAATCACATGTATTAGTTGTTCCCTTCAGAGATCTTACACTTCTCCTCTTCTTAAGCAACTGACATTTGTTATCTGTCATTTCTTTGTGAAAGCTTAGTAACATGATGCTGCCCACAGTTATACGTACTAAGAAGACACAGGATTCCACATCTCTTTAATTTTTTTAAACTCTTTTGCTTTCTTATTACAAATACTATCACTATTATTCTTGCTATTTTAAGATCCATAATTTGCTAGAATGAGTGGTAGATTAAAGACTCTTGTCCATCTGCTTTAATTTATAACCAGCCAAAGTCTCTCCTAAAATTAGCAGTTCCTTATCATGTGGATTTTAAGGATGTCTGTTTTGAAGTGACTGATTTTTAAAGTCTAAGATTATTTACAGCAGAATCATTTAATTTGTTTTAGCCATCTGAGGAAGAAGACGAAATAGTGCAAGGAATTGAAGACTCCAATAAGATATTCACTAAAACCACAGAAACAAGTAATAATTTTGATGGAGAAAGGATAGTGGAACTTTCAGATAATAGGATTGTTAAGAGCAATACTAAACTTGAGAAACAAAATGAGGAATTTTACCAGTGTTCAATAAAAAACAACACAGATCAGGTTCCAGAATCTCAGTGTGATTCAGCCCATGCACTGAGAGACAAAGCCACTCACTGTGATCTGCAGGCTGCAAAGTATGACGCAGGTGTGCAAACAGATACAGAGCCAGTGAAGGAGGGAAAATTAGATGCTGCTATACAGTGTAGTATATTTTGGAAATGTACGTGTGGAAGGGATGCATCTTCTCTTGGTAGTGCGGAAAAGTGCCCTGAAAATATCACAACAGATGATACTGGGGGGCAGGAAAGCCTTAAGAACAACTGATACTCTCCGGACTAATCATAGGATGCAATCATACACTGGACAAGCAAGTATCTGACAAGCACATTCTGAATAGATTCATTGCAGAGTGAGGGGTAGATATCGTGACATAGAAAATAGTGAAACCTCTGAATTCTCGAGCAACAGTAGTCGAGAGGTCAGAGTTAGCTCTGGATTTGGTCTTGAGACAAGAGAGCTTTTTAGAGGCTCAGGACTTGGGGACGGTGAAATCACTCATGCTGCCAGTAAACCACGTGATTTTAGGGATCTCGAAAAAGCAAACATAGCTTATGTATATGGCGGTGGGCTTGTGGTAGCACAGGGCAATGGGGAAATGAGAATCCAGACAAGAAGTGTCATATACAGGTACAAGTTCTCAATGTGAAATGAATCAGACTGTATGCATAAAATGTACCAATAAAATCAATTTCTAAATCTCTAAGAAACATAATTAATTCAACTAATGGAATCTTGATGAACAATAATATAAGTAAAATTTATCCACTCAACATACTTGGGCATCCTGGTTTTTGAATGAGACTTTTTTCTCTTCCTAATTGATCAGTGTGGTCTGCAGGCTTGAGTGTTTCTCCGGAGGCAAATCAGGCCCTAATTCTCCTCTGGGCCTCCACAGAGGCAGACAATGTCAATCTCTATCCTCTTTTCAGATGGTCCACTAAACCTAGCCCCAAAGAGGATTCATCCCTCTTCTTCCTTTCTTAGACACTAATTCTAAATAAATCCCAGAAAACCAGCCTGAGAAATGGTATTGACAGTCATTGCCTGACCTTAGAAATATCACATGCCAGGTATAAATTATTATTTTTTACATACCCTTTACTCTGTTGAGTTTACTGGGACATTATAGGTATACAATCTGATCACATTCCACATTGAGAATTTGTATCTGTACATGATGTATCTTGATTCTTATCTTTTTTTCCCAGTGCCTCTGCTTTTCTTTTTTTAAGTGTTCTTTTTATTTATTTAATC
>PVIR01043771.1:0-11555 GCA_004026965.1 Petromus typicus
GCCAAGTTATGAATCCTCTAAGAATCAAAAACAAATAGTATAAATGAAAAGCATTTTAGCTAAATTAAGAATACTTTCAATGACCTTATTAATAGATTGTAAACACAGAGAAAAAAATCAATAAAGTTTTATAGAGGTCAATAGAAATAGCCTCAAGGGATGACAAATTCAGAATAGAACATCCAAAGCCTATTGAACAGTGAAAAAGGGTGTAATAGTAACATAATTAAAATACCTGAAGTAAGACAGGAGAATTCAAAGCAATAATGGTTGACAGTGTTACTTTAATAGCAGACACTAAACAACAAATTAAGGCAGATGGGAGGACACCAACCAGGAAAATTATTAAAATAAAATTTAAAAAACAAAATGAACACAATCAGCTTATGTATAAAGTCAGAGAATATTCTGGATATCAGAGTACAAAAACATTGTACTAAGGAAAAACTATAAGAATTATGATCTATTAAGAAATAGTACAAATAGGAAGAAAGTGTTCACTAAGGTGTTAAAAAAAAACCTTACAATTCAATATCCACCAAAACTCTGCTTCCAGAGAAAAAGATAATTAAAGTCTTTCTCAGACAAAAATTAGCTTTGGGAATTCATTGTAATCAGACCTACCATGCAAGAAATATTAGAAATGCTTCAGGGAGAAAAAAGATGATATAGATCAGAAATGTGGATCTATATAAAGAATATCAGAGAAGGAATGAATGTAGGTAATATAAAACCTTTTATTCTTCTTATTCTTATTTTATGTAAAATATAACTCTATTTAAAGCAATAATAGGATATATTAGATTGTTAAAGAATGTAGATAAGCAAAATGAGTGATAGAAATTTTGTTACAGAAGAGAACTGGGAATACTCCGGTACAAGTTACCCGCATTATGCTTGAAACACTACACTTAACTTGACATAGGGTTAACACTGTTTTTAAGGTATATTGAAAATTATTGGACTACTGCTAAAATTTTCCAAAGTGAAGTACAATAGCTACACTAAGCCGGAAGATAAAATGGAATCACACAAAACAGAGGATTAAAATCATAGGAAGCAGAAAAGGGAAAATGAAATGATAGAATGAATAAGTTCATAGAATAGATGATGGTCAGAAACATGGCAAATATTATTTCAGCTCTATTAATAGTTATTTTAAATATTAAATGTTCAAATGTACAAACTAAAATATAGAGCTTTTCAGGGTTAATTACTAAGTGATTCTAATAAAAATTGCTTACTATAAGCCACTGCAATATAAAGACAGGTGGAGAGTAATGGGATATAGAAATATAAAGGATACTAACTCTAGTCAAAAGAGTTAGTTAGCTTAGTAGTTGTAATAATTTCCAGGAAGTAAGAATTTTAACAAGAAAAATTATCAGGGATTATATAGAAGGACAGTTTATTGGGAAAGTACAAATTCTCCAGCCAAAAGTAAACATGAAAAATGTGTCTAGATAAACTAAGTAACATTATCCTTTAATCTCCTTAACTGACATTTTTGTAATACTTCATCTAAAAACATCAGAATGCCTATTATTCTCAAGCACTGATGAAATGTTCTTTAATATGAACTACATTATGGCCATAGAACATAAATAACCATATTTTAAACAGTAAAAATCCTACGCTGGGGGACTTCGCTCAGTGGTTTCTTGCACCTGCTTTGTAAATGCAAGGTCCTGGTTGAATCCCTGGTAACCACATACAGCAATGCCAAGCATAGAGACTCATGCCCACCAGCAATCAGAGCCACATACCACAGTGCTTACTGTGGTGGCTCATGCCTACAGTCTCAGCATCGGGAGGCAGAGTCAGCAGGATTTCTGTGAATGTGAGGCTTTCCAGGGCTACATGTGAGCTCAATAGGACTTTGTAAGTATATCTAAAGATATATCATTGTCTGGTGTTTATTATCTCTAATATTCCAGCATACAAACTAAAGCAATACTAAATATTCAGATCCTTAAGTGTTAGTCCCTGACAATGATTCGAATTAGCTCTGTTTAGTCTATGAGGCCATGGTAAAATATTTATATGGTGAGGACAAAAGTCTGTTTTTCTTAACTGGGTCACATAGCGATGCCTTTTGAAATCTAGAATGAGTGTCCTGATTGGCAGTCCCCATGCGACCCTATATTTGAGTGAGACAAAAAGCTATCACCCTAAAATAAAATGATTGAGGGAAGATTCTGCATGTCCAAGCAATTGAAACAGAGTGCTACTCTCTTCTATTGACATATTTTCTATTAATATTCCCCTTTGGGCAATGTGGGTCACACAGATACTTCCTCAAATATCTTCCTGTCCACAGGAACTGATGAAGTTTGAAGCTTCTTGCTGTCACTTTAATACCATTTTCTGATCCTATGTGTGTTCCCCTCTTTTCAAATGCAGTTTGCCAATTCAAATAAAGTAGCAGTATGGATGTAATTCGCATTTATCCAAACCATTATTTTGCTGTGAAATCTCACAAAATTTCTAGCAGACAAAGTCCTGCTCTTCCGGAACATCCAATGTGCAGAATACTGCCTTTCTGTAGGATTTGGATCTCTTCATGAAGCGCTTTTCCACACAAATAGTTTGAATGTGATAAGAAGAGGCTCATTTTACACCCCCATGGGCTGTAAGAAATACTTCCAAGTTGGAATGAGCTGAAGACAGATGCTTATTTTCCAACACCAAGGATCTCCTAAGTAGAATACTTCTCATGGTCACAGAAGTAATAGCTCATTGGCATTTCTCTTCAATCATTTGATCTCTAAATTTATGTGGACATCAGCCTAACAAGGGCTTTCCTGACACCAGGAAAAATAAACATAGGGAATGAGGATAATCTTTTCTCTAACTAGAAATAACTCTACACAAAAGGCTTCTTTATCAATATTTCTCTAAGCTTTCTTCACAGCAAAGAAGAGCCTAGGCATCAGCAATCATGAGCTTGTGTTGGAAGGTAAGCAACAGGAGTCTGTCCCTTTGGACCACTGCAACAAGAGAAGAATTCCATTCAGCGCCATGTTTTCCTTTAAGCCTTTTACTGAAAAGATGGAAAGTATTATAGTTTTGAACCAGTATTGTTAGCTACAAGTATTAGTCTTAAAAACATCATGGAGGATACACATTAGGGAAAGCTCTATGTAACCTCTTCCATGATTGAAGAAGCAGGTTTCTTTCTCCAAACATTAACAAAAAGGACTCCCTAGAAAGAAGTGAATCTGCTATCACTTGAAAAATGTTGCAAGTATGCCTTCATACATTACATTCATAATTTTAAAAGACTGTTAACAATATTCAGAAGGAAAAATTAACTGGGAAGATTTCTCAGTGATCCAATATTAAGATTTACTATGTAGCTAAAGCAAGCAAGGCAGCACAGTATAGCACAGGCATAAACACATATGTCAGTGGAAAGGAATAGAAAACTTGAGAGATTTCTAGGATCTAAAGCTAGACAAAGAGTCTTTACACTTGGTATTAACAATACATGCCATGACAGGAAATTTTTAATTTTCTAGAAATTAAAGTCTTTTCCTCCCTAAATCCCTTATCAAAATGATGAGGGGGGACAAAACCTCCAGAGATGAAAATTTAGAACCCCATGTGTGATGAGGAAATAATCCTGGAATGCACGCAGAAGAATGCACAGTTCTGTCCTAGAAAATGGCATTTCCCTGCACAAGCTTCACCTTTCGGGATCAACCACAAAGACTGAAAAATAAACCGAGGAACATGCCTCCTGTTTTACACCACATTTTAAAGACAACAATATGCAAGTCAGCTTAATGGAAGTTGTAAGAAATATCATTATGTGGCACTCAAAATACTTTTTTTACATAAAGGGAGAATTAATGCCACATCACACTTTGTCAGTGCTATATAAACTAAAAATTGTTCCCTGAGAAAACCTTGTCTTTAAAAATTGAAACCACATCAGTACACAAACTAAAGAGCAATGCCACATCCTTAGTAAGTAGATATCTTACTAAGGATTCAATTTTAGGATTCAATCATAATCCAAAACATTTTTAATGGATCAAGGATATGTAACAAATAAGAACAAAACAGTAAGTGCCCCCCCCAAAAAAGTAATAAAAACTATCTAAAAATTGCAAGCTGAGTTGCCAAAATTGGAAACAAAATTTTAACTTGACCAAAAGAGTTTGAAATCCGGGGTCTGTGTAATGGGAATGATTTAGGAAATCACATAGACATAAAAACAAAATCAATAACGTATGCCTCCATTATATGTGTCTCTTCTTGCTAAATCATAAAATAACTTGGCTTTATGAGGAAGTTTTTCCATTTCACAGATTTAGGAAATAATTAGTCTTGATATACATATTTTCTCGTAACACTGTTTTTAGTAAATTTTCAATTTATTGGTTGGCTGTTTATTTATTAAGGAAACATTGTTTAAAATTTTTCTATAAATATAATCTAGCATTGTGAAAAAATGAGTTTTCTTTGTAAGCTCACAAATTAGTAAGAAAAATAAGTACTGCACACATTATAAACCAGTTAGTATTCTAATTACCAACATATAGTGTGTACAAATACAGAAGACAACAAAGTGTCCAACAAATTTTAACCTGTTTTGGTAATGAATAAAAGATTTTTGTGAGAATGTGTCTTTAACATGAAAACTAAGATTTGAGAAGAAAAGACAATGACCATTCTCGAGATGAGCAGGTGCTTCTGGAGAAAGTGAAGCATATTCCATAGAGAAAGGACTGGAAGAACAAAACTCCGGCATTACTAAGTCTATAGGAAACAGTGAGGAATTAAGGGAAGGCTTTTGTCACTGTTGCTTAAATAACAAACTGACAAAGGGCCAATAAAAGAGCTAACTCTAAGAATTCAATCATATTCCAGCTTTAAACTAGAGCTTGTTGAAGCGAAAGTTAGTTGGGCATGTGAGGATGAAGGGAGTGAGGGAAAAGGAAAGCACAACTTTTTGTTCTGTCTGAAGTGAATGGGTACACGAGGAGCAAAAAGAATCAGTGCAGTCAAAGTAAAGACAGAAGAAAAGTAAAGGACAGCCCAGATATGCTAGATATGTCCTGAATTACATAGCAGAAAATTTTTTCATATTATGGAAGAGTGAGAGATTAAAGAGATGAAAGCACTCATCTAGAAGGATTTCTTACACCTGGGAGTTGCAACAACTCCATCTTTACAGATTTTTTTTCTAGTTTAAATCAACTAGATATATAAATACATGATAGATGATGGATAGATAGATAGGCAGGTAGATAAAAGATTGACAGATACATTAAAAAAGAGTGACTGATAAATTTGAAGTTCAAATGAGTCCTACCAATACAAACTGTAACATAATAGAAACAGCTCATTGAAACAGAGCTACAGAAGAAGGGTTTGGAAATTTAAATCGAATGATGGCATGTAGCATTAGAAAAAAACTGAAAAAGAAGAAAGAGACTTAGAGAAAGAAGAATCAAGTTCAAAGAGAAGACTGTCAATAGGATTGTTACCTACGCAGAATGAGGGAAACAAGAAGATTGAGTAATCACAGTATTTCAGTGACTTGGAAGTGATTGGACATTTAGCAGGGTGATGCTGAATGAATGGGAGGTGTGCAGATAAGAAGTGATGAAATACAAACAAAGATTTTTAAAAGTTACTAAGACAATTTGTCTGCAAAAGAAAGGAAATAGAGTTGTAACTATAGTTGACATCTTGAAGCAAGACTGTTTTGAATTCATTTTAGCATTATTTTTACGTGAATGTATACAATTAAGTAGGAAAAGTCTACTTAAAAATTGAGAATATTGGACAGAAAGGGTATTAAATGACTTACTGGGAAATTTTAAAATAGATTTTAGAAAGGAAGAGTGACAACTACACCTTTGTGAAAGAAAAGAAATGATAGGACTGGGGTATAGCTCAGTGGTTCTGGCGCCTGTCTTGGAAGCACAAAGACCCGGGTTCGATCCCCTATAACCACATAACAATACTAGATGTGGAGACTCACCCCAGCAGCAACCAGTACCACATACCACAGTGCCGGGCGTGGTGGCTCATGCCTGTAATCCCAGCATTCGGGACGCAGAGGCAGGAGGATTGCTGTGATGTGAGTTTGAGAATGAGCTCAGGGCCAGCCTGAACCACAAAGCGAGACCTTGTCTCAAAAAAAAAAAAAAAAGGAAAAGAAAAGAAATTACAGAAAAAGTAAAATTTGTGTTGTTGATTGACTTGTCCTAGGAATTTGATGTAACTCCTTTCTGATTTTGTTATTTTTATCCTATGAGAAATTTGATTTTTTGCTGAGAATGCATAGTGTGATGAAAGAGATGCAAAGTTTTACCAAGTGAAAAATTGTTTTAAGTCATTTGATTTCACAGGTGATCGAAGGGTCTCTGATGTTCATGATCAGAAATGAATAGTTCTACTGATCTACATTACCCTGCCATTCTTATTCTCCAAGGTCCAGCAATTGACATGTAGGCATAAAAATGGCAATGTTATATAGCCTTGCAGTCTTTAACTTTTAGTTGTGAATCTAGGCATGTTGATGGGGATAGTGATATCCCAAAATGATACAGTCATAAGCCACATCACAATGCTTCATCAACAACAGATCTCTTTTATGATAGTGATCCCATCAGATTATAATAGAGATAAAAATTTTCCATCATTTCATGATGAGGTACATACCCTAAATCTGCTAAACTACAGCACAATGCTTATATGTTTTGTGACATATAAGTGTAAAGACCCTTACTGCATTTCCAGTCATACAAAAGGATAGCACATACAATTATGTATAATATATAATAGTTGATAATGCTGATAGACAATTGGATCACTTGTTTTATCACTTTCTAAAATTATATTTTTGGAATGTATTTCTTCAGAAGTTCCAGTTTGTAAAGTTAAATACAAGCCAGCCTCAGGTAGGTCCTTCAAGGAATATTCTAGAAGAAGGCTGGAATTTCAGAATTCCTAGAGGAAGAGAAGGAATTTTATATATAATTATATGGAGGGATTTCTTATGTAAGCTATCTGAATCAGGTGGGAGAATTCACAATGGCTATTTGTGCACAAGAGCTGTAGAATCCACACTTGCTCAGCACAAAAATATGGAGACCTGGGTCAAAAAGGATCAAAGATGAAGCACCATTTAGAGATGAAGGTCTGGATTCTCATGGCAGAGTGAATGGTATGAGTCTGTATCAGAAAGTTGAAAGAAATGGAAACCAATGTCCAAAGGAAATGGAAGCAAAGGACCCTCCAATGAAAGACTAGAATGTTTTAAAAAATGGGTGAACTTTCTTCTTTTCCTTTTTTTATTCCATCCAAGGCACAAGCCAACTGCTTGGTATTAGACTACTGGGAAGGATACTTTCCCCTCAGTTTGCTTGCACGCATGCAAATCATTTTCACAGCAATACCAATAACTGTGCTTTACTTACTTGGTCAAGTGCTTCTTAATCCAGTTAAACTGACTTATAATGATTTATGACCATAATGACTATCACTATAAAAGATGAGGGCAGTTCTGCACATGCTATTGCTCATGGAGACTTTCTAGAAGAATAAGATTAGGAGGAGAAAGTCATTAATAATGACAATTCTGACTTCACATAGAATTGAACTAATCTGTATCTCAGTTATAAACAAGTGATTACAAGGTAAAAAAAAAAGCTCATAGAATAAAGGTGTAAAAAAAAGAACAAATTTTGGTATACAGCTGTACAAGGTGTGTTTTAAGTGGTGTTATTATAAAATAATGAAAACCTCAAAAAATTGAGCAGTTTTAAAGTAACGTTCCAGTATTAAAGACAGAAAAATATTTTTATAAACTTAGTATAGCTTGGGTGCAATGTTTATAAAATCTAGAGCAATGTACATTAGTGTCATGAGTCTTTATGTTATTTCATCATTAACTCATGCAAAGCAACTTCCAGTGCTGTGGCCTTCATCAGACAGGAGTTCAATATAGATGGATCATTTTCTTATGTTGTAGTTTGTCATATACATTGACATATGTTTTAGAAACACAAATACTATTGTGTTCTACTTGCCTACGTTATTCATTAGCTTAACATGCTGCCAAGGTTTATAGCATTATCATACTAAGCTACACCGGAGCTGAGGGCCTTAATTGACTATGTTACTTAATTGAGTATAGTCTATAACGTCCATACAAAGAGAAAATTATCTCTAATGGAGCACTGTGCACAATGTGTCCCCATTGTTAAGTGACACGCATTGTAATGCGTTAAGAAATACAACATGGGAGAAGAACGCATATTATACAGGTAACAAAGAAGGAAAAGGAAAACATTGGAGGTTGTGCTGTGGAAGTGGAAAGTTTCTTATGCTTAGTATCAAAGATTTGGGCATAAAGTGTGATGGCACATAGAGAGAGCCATGCTCCTTAGGAATATATTCCACGTGACATGTGATGGACACACTCCTGCAGAGGTGAGATAGAATTACAAGTGGTCTGTGTGATGATAGACCTGAGTACAAACTGTATCTCTTTTATTGTTCTGCCATGATTGCCTGGAATATCTAAAAGAACATAAATGTCTCATGAATAACACTATTAGAAAATTTGGACATGCAACACACTGCTATACTGATTCGTCAAACTCTCAAACAAGATCAATATGGACATCTATGGATACAAAATCAGAGAAAGTGGATGAGAAAATGTGAAAAAAGGTACTCAAGATATTGCTTATAGATATTTAATTTTAAAAATAGACACAAAAATTACAGAAACATTGAACAACAATTAAAAGCACATAGATACCTGCATTTGTATTAATATTTAGTAATGGATCTCTAATAAATTACAGTAGTCAAAGGTGAAACATCAGGATGAGGACTAATCATAGAATATTGAGTTAATTAGAGATTTCTGTGCACCTAAAGGCAGTTAAGTAACATAGCCAGTACATTTCAGTTTATAATTTTAGTAATACAACATTTATTTAGATGTTTATCTTTCTAGACTAAATTTTCTTACCCACCTGTGATATCAACTTTGGAAAACAGGAAGGAGGAATTTTTAAAAATCCTGTTAACATCAAGAAGCAAGTGCTATAGGCTTTTATAAAAACATCTTTAAAAATGAAAGCATTTTGACTCAAAATAAATTATAAATACAATTGCAAGCTTTAAATTGTTTATTGGTCCATTTTGCACAAACATAATGATCACAACATCAAAAGAAATTATCACCTGCATGTGATGTATCATTCTTTTTGTACCCAGTCTCCTTCCTTCCCTGCAATATCCCTTCCCCTCCTGATTTGCAAAGGCTTTATTTCCATCTTTCCTTATTTTCTTATTTCTTTCTTGTCTTTTCCTTCTCTTCCCCCTCTCTCTTCCTAGCTCCTTTTCCTAGTTGAACATTTTTCTCCTGTTTAACAATGTTTATTTATTAAATATTTTGGTCATTTTTAATTTCTCTTTAAACCAGAAGATACAAATCTCATAATAGATCTAGAAGTAGAAAGGAATAGAGGTAAATATGGCTTAAGTAAGGGATAGTTTTACTTTAAATTAGTGAAGGTGTTTATTTTTCACAAGAATAGAATGCTTATTTTCATTAATTTAAAGCTTTTTACTTGATCACAATAATTTATAATATATTTTCAAATGTAAAATATTATTTGTTGCCTGTATTTTAACAGAAGTACTATTCAGATTAAATTACTTGAAAAGATAGATATTTATTTTAAGCAATACATGCAACAGTTCTGAGCTTAATGCTGATAAGAGTTCCAGAGAAAACTGTTTCAGATTTTGTTTTTTAAAAACGTATGCACTTAAAGTGTGACTCAGCGGTACAGTCTTTGTCTACAATACGTGGCTTTGTTCTTTTTAGCCTGGACTAGGAAAAAAAAGTCAGTGAAAGAAAGTGGTGGGTGATGAAGAAAATATGGAAAAGATACAATTTAAAATATTAATTATTTGTTACTTAATGTGCTACTTTAAAACCACAATGCAGCGTAACTTTCTTTAAATAACCTTGCTCATTGTAGATAAACACTACATGCACAGCTCCTATCTTCACTGTCACAGGTACTGAAGGGATAAAATTAAATAGTAATTTTCTCAGTAATGTTTTTAAGAGTCTTCCACATATTTATTTTTCTGGTAATATAACCACAAATTAAAAGTCAACCATGTACTGGATAATTATGAAAAACAATCTATGGATTTCGTTATCTCACAATAACCTTGACACAAATATTAACCGAAACATAACTACCCTGCCTATGACAAAACAAGAATACATAGAATAAATACATACACACTTTAACTAAAAACTCAATTAGAAGACAAGGCACAGCTGCTTCAGAAGAGAAAAGGAGGGAAATTGAAGAATACAAACAAAAAGCTTCACAGCCACCTTATTATACAGGTGACAAAAAACGTGGATAAAGAAGATTGGAGAAACTCAATGACTATGTTACAATTTTTCTGCTTGCCAAGAGCAAGTAATGATAACTCCCATCAGGGAAAGCTAAATTGAGAGTTAAGAAATACCATCAAACAGACATAAAAGTGGAATATACTGTGTATTTTAAACAAGGAAAAGTGCTTCTATTAGGTCATTTTATGTAAGACATTTTCTATTTGTCCATTATATGCAGCTCAATCATTATTACATAAGAAAGGAACTCAATCTGCTATTTGTCATATACTTACTGAAATGGAAAAAAAATAATACAAAAACCTAATGCTGTGAAAGGAGTAATTCTCCAGTTACACTAGACCTGAAATGAATCAATAAAATAATAAAAGGAACAGCAGTACATGAACATAACAGGAAAAGTTCTGAATAAACTCATTAGTCCAGAAAAGTAGTAAAAATAGAAAGGAATGTGGATTCTGCCATCAGGTGTAGAGAAGTTTTTTTCAAATTGATAACAAATTGATGCCTGAAATCAGTCAGTGATGGGGTTGACAAGTCCTAGTCTCCATACAGAGATGAGAGTTCTATTACTTACATTATTCAAGATGCATAAAGATGCTGTTTCTGAACAAATACAAAACAATGCACTAAACAAATACTAGATCATGACCTTTCAGTGGATATAGGATTTCCTCAGATTCCTTATTCACCAAGACATATGCAAAGGGCAATGAAGCTGATTACACACTAGATGAGATCAAAGGCTAGGTCAGGATGAAGTGAATTACAACATAAACATATGAGGAGAATTCATGTAAATGAAATTGTTCTATTTCTACTTTACCATCAACATAGCAATGAATGTCCATTTCCTTTGAAAGAAAACTGCTTAATATTCAATTTTAAATAATGAACAGTTACATTCTTGTCTTACTAATATAGAAGATCAAGAGATACATTTCTGGCCCAGAATACATAAGGACTCAATTCAATCTCCCATTGTCAACAGCTGGACAAACTGAATAAAGTATAAAACACATCTGCCCTCTGTTGTGGATACCAACAGCACCAGAAAAGTGAAACTAAGTGAACCATATGATTTCTCTAGAACTATGTTTGCATTCTTGTTCTAAATCAAGAATTAGGAATAGAG
>PVIR01043772.1:0-11558 GCA_004026965.1 Petromus typicus
CTGGCACCAAATGCTAAGCCTCCCTACCTTTCTTTGCTAGTCCCTGGGCATAGGAATGTGGTCAGAATAGACAGGTGCAGGGGGAAGAGAGGGGACCTTGATTAAGGAGATGAAAAGCTCCTACAGAAGCCTCCTGTCACCTCCAGGTATGTTCCTTTACTGGCTGCCATGATTTTCAGGTGGGCCTAAGCTGCACTAGTCTGTTCCATGGCCACCCTTGAATCTGATTTAGTGGCCCCTTAGACTGACCCCAGGCCAAAGACAAGTGACGAAGGACAAGAAGTAAACCATCTCTGCATGTACACTATGACTCAACGATAGGCCTTATAGCCACAACATTCCAGCCTCAGGCACCTGGAAGGCAGGGGACAGGAATCCTGCAGAAGAGTGCTGGGACCAGTTCACACTAGTGTGTGTACCTCCCCACCAGGACACAGTCAACTACGTCATGTTGGCATCCTGAACCAGCCAAGTGGGAAGTACATACATCAGAACACAATTCTGAGCTCTTCCAAGTGGAAAGTGACAAAACTGAAAGCACACCGTAACATGACAGTAATACAAAAATCAAAGGGCAACCAAGGAGGACCCTCCCCTCCTCCAACTGAGACAGAAACAGACTTGTGCAAAAGTGTCGCTTCTGCCGGGCGTGGTGGCTGACGCCTGTAATCCCAGCACTCAGGAGGCAGAGGCAGGAGGATTGTGATGTGAGTTTGAGGCTGAGCTCAGGGCCAGCCTGAACCACAAAAGCGAGACCCTGTCTCAAAAAAAAAAAAAAAAAGTGTCGCTTCTCAGCTCCTAAGGTCTGATCCCACAAGGAATTTCACCTGGTGCCTAAAAGCACACTTGGAAGTTGCCAAGCATACAGAGTCCCCAAGGCTGTATCTGAGGGGCTGGAGCAGCATCACTGTCTACAGATAACCCCATGCTCCACCCTTCTCCTCTGGGCATCCTTGCTCTTCTCTTCTTCCCTTTATCAGCAGCTACTGTCAGCACTCTTCGAGGACTATGCTACTGATAAATTTCAAGGACAGAAGTTCTGATTGCCTTTCTAATGTGTTAAGGGGCAGAATGATAGTGTCCAGGTCAGGGAAAAAAAGACCAAGATGAGTTTCCACATGGAAAGATGCACCCCACACACAATATGACTCCTTTCTCATTCTTCAGGGACCATTTTTGGCTTGTAGGGGCACCAGGAAGCTGGGCCATTGAAAAAGCTGGCTGGTTTGCAGTGGTCACTGGAGCTCATCCAAGGACTGTGCACATCCTCCCTGTGATAAGACACGTTGCCTTGCACGTTACAATTGCCTGAGTTCACAAACAAGTAGATCACTAAGGTCCTTACAGTTCTAAAACTCTGCTGCCAGCCTTCTGTTTAAGCAGTCATAGTGGTACTTCAGTTCATAAATGCTTTTGTTATGCGAGGTGTGGTGGCTCACGCCTGACACCCCAGCACTTGGGAGGCAGAGACAGGATGACTGCTGTGAGTCTGGGGCTTGCCTGGGCTACATAGTGGGCTCAGGGCGGGCCTGAACTACAAAGTAAGACCCTGTCTCAAAAAACTAAAAAAAATAAATCTTTTTGTTTGAGAACAATTTAATTTGCAAACAGAAGCATCTGGCAAAATTTTGTTTTTGTGTACAAATTCTACATCAAGTTACTAACACTGCTGCGGCCACCTTTTCCAGAATCATGGGACAAATTAAATTCTTGCACCAAGGTACCACTGTGTTCCTTGAATAGTCTTTATACCTACAAGCACACTGAACGTCTAGCCTGTATTCCAACTAAGATCTTGATCCTTTGCTAAGTGACCCACACAAAGAGCAAGCCCCTGATATAATCAGAATACAGTAGGTTACTATTTTTGTTTTCTTTTGTTTTTTTTAGAATCCTCTGGTTTCTTTAAAAAAATAAATCCCTGAAGTTTGCCTTACATGCACCACTAATCTATGAATCTGTATTATTTCTGGTTTCTTGAACTCTCTCCTCTTCAGACAAATTCAAGAAGTCCACTCCATGATAACAAATCATTTACTTCCCTAGTCACAAAGCAAGGATGCTCTTCAAGCCTGCAGGAGAAAGCGTATGTGTAAGGGCACGAGAGGTGTTCCAGGACCCCACGGTGGGATCTCGTTCCCTAGGAAAAACAGTTGGGCTTGGGGATAAGCTTAGTGGACCTTAAATTACAATTAATTATCTACATTGACCATTATAAAGCACTTATTATTAGTTATTTGTAATGAATAGCTACGTGGTTCTTTCAATAACCCTGACTGTCTTTTTTCTTGAGACAGGGTCTCAATATGTAGTTCAGACTAGCCTTTAACTCACTATGTAGCCCAGGCTGGCCTTGAACTCAGAGTGATCCTCCTGCCTTGGCCTCCGAGTGCTGGGATTACAGGCGTGTGCCACCACGCCCGGCCAACTGTAATTTCTGAAATGAGAAGTGAAGAAATGTACATGTTAGAGAAATTAAGGAGCATGAAATTGCCCAGTAAAAGTCAGTCTATAGTACTGACTTTTAGTGTTTAAATGGTACTGTAGCAAAGTATGCCACTGACTCATTTGCAACAATGAATCCTGCAAGAATTTAAGCACAAGGGAATGTGGCTTCTAAACACAGCTATCATCAGGTCCAAGTTAGATTTCATTTTCCCTTTAGTCTTATTTGTATCTGGCTCAGCTTTTCCCAGTCCTTCCTCATATCCAGGTTGCTCCACTGAGACAGGCATGATTTAGTCACCACCAGTGAAAGAATCTCAGTCCACAGGCTTAGGCTAAGGACCCTCAACTATATCAGACTGAATCCAGTGGTTCCACTAGGCTGGTCCTGCTTTTAGAGAAGCAACAACAGATCATGTTGGAAGTTAGGGTGTCAGTATCCAGCATCCAGGGTGGTTCGGAAGAGAAAGGGAAGAGGAGAGCCAATTTGTTAGTGCCTTTGTTTTCTCAGCTGAGATAGGACATGCCCTTGCAAAAACGCCTTATGGTATAGGGGTGCTACTCTCTACCACATCCTAATTTAAAGCATCTGTGAAACCTTATTTGAAAGGTCCTAATTTCATATACTGGCTACCAACAGGCAGTGTATGTAGCAGATGCATTCCTGGGAAATGTTCATATTAAATCACATTTTTATAATTTATATCCTATTTTTAAATCTCTAAAGTACTTAGGAATTAATAAGGAATTAATCCTAAATCTCTTGATAAAGAATATTAGGTTAAGGAGTCACAGGACCAAGGATACAGCTCAGTAGCACAGCACCTGCCTGGAAAGTGTAATGCCCTAAGTGTGATTCCTGGTACTAAAAAATAAAAACAATCACTTCCAGTTGACTCTGTAAGTTTTGATTTTTATATTTAGTTTGCTCAAAGCATGGTACAGACTGCTACACAGACTTGAGACACCCACACAATCTAAGAAATACTTGAATTCAAGTTTGCTTCAGTAAGGTTTTTTTTTTTAAAGGCAGGGTCTCCTTCTATAGTTCAGGCTGGCCTCAAACTGACCGCAGTCCTCCTGCCTCAGCCTCCCAAGTGCCATCACGGCCAACACTTCAATAAGCTTTCGATCATGCTTCATGTCCATTAATGGCCTCAGCCCATACAAGTCTGCACCCCATTTCCCTCATTTCCATTATTTGTCAGAGAGAATCAGATGGCCTTGGTATTACCTACCTTCACAAATCCAAATTCCCAGTATTCTACATTCATTTCCCTCTTTTACCTTCTTTGATCAATTCATGGCTCAAGCCTTGCTTCATGGATACCCAGCCTGTCCCAGCTTCTTTAGAACAGGCAGCTCTTACTTGGAGACTACGAATATCTCCGATGACTAATCCTTACGTAAAAAAACAACAACCCAGGGTTCCCAACGCACATAAAGAGAAATAGGAAGAAAGGTGGGAGGTGGTGGCCACCTCCAGTCTAGTGTGACCGTACAGGCCTATTTCCAGCTGTCAATTCCTCTCTCCATCTGAAAAAGGGACCCTGGGCAGATGCCAGGCATAAGTCATTTCACTAGGGCTGTTATGCGTTCCAGAGGGAGTCTACTTGCTAAGCATGATTATAAGGAAATGACATCACCACTCTGCATCACAGGCTGAATGCAAAATTGGGTTTTGATTCTCCACAAGAAACACGTATATAGTGGCAGCTAGAATATCTGTGCCCCTAAGGTTTGCTTCTCACACAGCTGGCTGTGGCACAACTGCCCAAAAGCAGCCACACCACATACCAAGAGTGACTAGATAGGAAGGTCTTTAAAATGAGTCTATCTTTACATTTTAAGTACTTCAATCTGATTAGTATAGAAAGCTTATCACACAGTCTCTAGTATTCCCTCCCAGGACAGAATTACATCAATGTTTGTATGTACTGAAGGCCTAGGAAATTTTCTTAAGGCTATGAAGCATTTTATGTTGCTGCTACTGCCAACCAAAACTACCTGTCATGTTCACTTCAGGTAAGAAAATTCTGGTTCATCTTATGGGCCCTTCTGGTCTAGAGCTTTAATCAGCTTTCCAAGTCATGGCACTAACTAGAATCACCACTCCACACTGCTTCAAAAAAGGATGAATTACTTTTTTTCCTAGAAACACACATTTGTAACATCCCTCCACCCCACTCCTCACTCCCCTTTTTATATTTCTGAGCAGCTCTGAGGCTAAATTTGGATTTCTTGGCAGAATGAGGAATTGCTATTATTAGGCTACACTGCATTCTGAAGCATTATCTCCAATTTGGGGGGATTCCCGAGTGAAGGAGGTTTTTCTTCCTCTGTTGGGTGACCTTGAAGGGACAAGCTTAGAAAACTGGTTCCACCTCCCTCTGCGCTCAGTAAGCCACAGTGTCAATATATAATAACCAAAACCAGTTTGTTTGGAAGAGAAAGATACTCCATTACCTGGGAAACTCCTCAGTGAAATGTTCATGGCAACTCAGCTCTTGTGTCTGCCCAGCAGTTCCCCCACCCACAGCCACACAAAATCCACTTGTTGAGCCAACCACATCTCCCCAGGTCCATCAACACACAGACCGGCCGCAACATGGCTATCAAGCCAGAACTAGCTTCTCCACATACTGCACTATCACAAGACACCAAGCAAGCCCCAGAGAGACTTCAGCCAGAGAAAGGTCACGGAGTTTGGCTTGCTCTTGGATTTAAACCTTATGTTCAACATACATCATAAAGGGGTTTATACCGGTCTTCTTCCCTCCTCCACCATTAGGAATTTTGACATTTTGGAGGTACAAATCAGAACACTGGAAAGGAAGTTGCCTTGTTTTCAAAACACTACCAGCTCTTCAGCAGCTCCTTCTTCCAGGAAACTAGAACTCCACCTCCTGAGTTTCTTCTCACTGAAGCTGGAAATCCCATCCCCCACTTAACCGGAGCTCAACTCCCAGCCAACTTCCCCCTCATCTGAGACAAAACACCAAGAACACTGACTGGAAAAGCATCCGGCTGGGCTCTTATCTCTTAACAGAATTCCTAGTTAGGACTCTACCAGGATTCTTTTCACAAAGTTTGAAGCAGGCCACAGGAGGCTGGGAAACATGCTATGGAAACAGGACTGCTATAACTCAAGGAAACCAGACACCCTGCACACAACACCACCCCACCCCCAGGCCAAAGGAGAGGAGGCTGATCCAAGCCCCACTCCTGCCCAGGGCCTGCAGGCCAGCTGGCTCCTCCCTCCACCTGCCTCACACAGGGCCAAGCCCCTTGAATTACCAACACACCAAGCAAGGGCCCTCGAGACAGGCAAGCCTGTTTTGCCACTTAGGAAGCTGGAAGGAATCACAGAGCTCACCCAACACCCCCTTTACATGTAGCCACACTTATTAAGTGAAGGAAAAATTAGGTCTCTCAAACTCAGTCGGTAGGGACTTTTATATCTTGATCCCAAGTGCTCAACTCTTTGGACTCAGTCTGCACAGAACTGGCCATCGCCTGGTGTAGTGGCACACACCTGTCATCTCAGCACTTGGGAGGCTGAGGCAGGAAGATCACATTAAGTTCAAGGCCAGCCTGGACCACATAGCAAAGCCCTGTCTGAAGGATTTAAAAAAAAAAAAAAAAAAACCCTCAAACAATCACTTCCAATTCAGAGGACTCCAAACAGTACCTGGTGAGAAGCCTCACCTCCCAAGCCCTTGTGGCAGACACAAATGAAGACCAAATCTACCTCAAATACTCTTTAGCAGGGTTCTGCTGTAGGTTCCTCTGCTTCCTGTACCACTACAGTTTTCCTATACCTCTCAAAGCTTCCATCCACCCTTGGCACACATGGCCTTCCTTACAATGAAGTCTCTGCCTCTAGCACCATCCAGTACAATCCATTTCCACCTTCCCAGCTCCAGCGGGACTGGGTTAGGGAAGACACAATCAAAGGACAGGGGATAGAGGTGGAAAGTCTCGGAAAAGGGCAACATAAAAGCATATGGGATTGGGGGAAAGGAGGATTCAGGAATCAGGAATAATGGGTCAGAACAGAAGCATAACTAACCAGAACAGGGTGGGTAAATTTGCCTTCTGGTTGTAGAGAAGAAATGGGGTGGGAAGACCAGACAGATCAGAGTTTGAGAACTGATAAGGAAAAAATGGCTAATGGCTAATCACTAGGTAATCGGAGGTAGGAGGATGTAAGAGGCTGTGGCAGGTCTCATATCTGGGGTACTTCCTGGCAGTCACTAACAGAAAAAGATGAAAATATTCCTGAGGCAGACTAGGCCCCTGACAGGAGAGAGGAGCTGATGCCTACTAATGGAATATTATGGGAAAGCTAAATCCTGGGAGTTGGGGGAAGTGATTTTCAATTCCATCTGTACATTACATTATGCTAATAACTAGGGACCACCCTATGACGATTCAGCCAATGCATGATGGTGGGGCTTTGGCAAGTGACTTTTCAAGACTACAGCCAGGCTTAGGAAAACACTGAGACACAAGAAAAACTGAAAACTTGGCCTGAATATTTAAGGTCAGTGCTATAAACACTGAGAGATGGGAAGTTAGAGATCTAGAGTGGGAAGAGAAGAACTACAGGTGGCAGAGTTCGAAAGGAAGAAAAGCATGAAGGCAGGCTGTCTTTGAGGAAGTAAAATCTAGATTTGGAGAAATCATTGCACACTTTTAAGAAGACTCACAGGGAATGGGTCTACTTGCAAAACAAAGAGGCCTTACTGAGGGGCAGGGGCTAGAAGGTCAAATCTCAGGACAAAGAGGCTGGTGGGACCACTACTGAGCAGCAAGGGTGGGGAGGGGACAGTAATAAGTCTACAAAAATACAAACAAAAGTAAGGATGGGAATTAGGTCTGAATTCCAAGTGGAATTCACCTGTTATAAAGGAGCATCTAGGGTTAGAACTGAGGAAGGAAATTATCAGTGCTTCAATGAAAAGTGTCTAGGGCAGGAAAATGGGATATAATTGAGGGAGTTAGGCAAGAAAGGCTGCTTGGAAAGAGGAGAAAGCTCTGCCTAGTTTGAGCAGGAAGAAGGATACGGGATGCAAGCCTAGAAATCCTCTAGTGCTCACTTCGGAGAAATGCGCGGCCTGGATCCAATTCGTGAGGGCAACTGGGATTGGAGAGCGAGCAAACTTGCTTAGGCCCAGTGTCCAGGCCCATGGACTGATGTGGGAGCCCTTACAGGCCTTCACAGAAGGGAGGGTTCTGTGATTTCATCTTAAAAATGGGATTCAAATAAGATGAGAACAGTAAAAGGACCAGTTGACAGATGTTTAAAGGGTAGGGTGTTTAGAAAGTGTTGGGAGAACGCCATCAGGGAAATAGGATGAAGGAGAGAAATCAGGTCCAAAGTGTTTGAAAAATAAAAGATATGACGTTAGGAGACAGGAAAAATGGGGCCTAACTGGAAGGAGGGATGCAGGAGGAGGATGGGAGGGAGGGAGAGAGGAAGAGAAGAGTCTGGGGGGCTAGGCACCCTGCAAAGGCTGGAAGGCCCGATCAAGTTGGTCCTGGGTCAGGCTGAGGATTGAAGGATGGAGCCAAGGGGATGGGGCAGTGACCAGGAGTCTGGCTGGGGGTGCAGTTTCACTGAATTCAAAATTCAAAGCGGTTCAGGGACTTACAGGGGTAGTGAGAAAGATCTGGTAAAGATGGGAACCAACTCGAGGAATCTGTTCGTGGGAGAAAGCCCAGCGAAAGAAAGTGGGCATCATTCTGAGGGGCGTAAGTAAAAGGGGGACCCAAATGGAAGGCCGCCGAGTCCGGGTTTGGGGGGTCTCTAGGGTACGAGGAGGCCCAGATGAGGGGGATGGGCTGGGCTGGAGGGAGGGGGCGAAAGGACGGAAGGAGGCCCCGTTCCGGGGCTGGGCAGGCTGAAGTGGGGACGAGCCCCAGTGTGAGGGGTACGGGCCTGCAGGGTAGCTGTTTCTGAGGAGAGGCCCCTCAGGAGTCGACGCGGGAGGATGGGGGCGGGGAGCCTGGGCCGGGCCGTTACCTGTCCTGGGTGTTTATCATCCTCGGCGGCTCTGCTCAGGGTGGGAGGAGGCGGCGCAGGGAGTGGGTGGGTGGATGAGTGGGTGGGTGTGGGGTCGCGCGCGGGCCGGTCTCTGCGGGCTAAGTCCCTGTCAGGCCGCGGGCCGACTGGGTTCCTTCTGGCTCAGCGAGCGCCTGCCTCCAACTGACCCTCCCCGGCTGCCGCCGACGCTGCAACCGCCCCGCCCCCCAGTGCTCATCTGCATAGCCCCACCCCAGAGCCGCGCGGTGTCCTGGGAAACTGGGGCCCACAACAAAGGGCCAAGCACCGCCCCGCCAACAGGCAGGCGCGCTGGGGGGGAGTGGGGGGGGTGGGCGGAAGGGCAGTCTTTGGGGGCGCTGTGACCAGAGCTACAACAGCACAACCCAAATGGTGCGATGAATTTCAGACAGTTATCTAGGAACTGATCCCACCCAGTCCTCATTCCTGGCCCTTGTTAGGTGGGGCCGAGCGGGACAGTGTCATTTGGAGGCATGGAGAGGATATTTTATGCAACAAAACCTAGGAGTCCTGCACACCCAATAACACCATTCCCAGAGTAAGTCTAAGCCCATAGATGTCAGTTCCCAGCCATAATGAAGATTGATAACCTTAGCTGTCATCTACAATCTACCATCTCCAACTAGGCAGGGCTCCCATCATTGGCCAAGACTTGTGTAGGTGGTGATCATTGTTGGATCACAGCAGTCATGCAAGGCAGTAATGGTGCACCTGTTCACAGAAATCTTGAGGTACAATCACTGAAGGCTGCTTCGGTCTGCCTAATACACAGTCCCCTCCACTGCATCGTAGGCTGCTACTCATCACAGGTCAATGTACAAAGGTCAGTCATACCTCAGACCACACGTGCTTCAAAACTATCAACAGGGGGTTCGGGGAGTTAGCTCAGTGGTTCCGGCGCCTGTCTTGCAAGTGCAAGGACCCAGGTTCGATTCCCCGGTAACCACATAACAATACTGGGTGTGGAGACCCATACCCAGCAGCAACCAGTACCACATACCACAGTGCCGGGCGTGGTGGCTCACGCCTGTAATCCCAGCACTCGGGAGGCAGAGGCAGGAGGATTGTGATGTGAGTTTGAGGCTGAGCTGAGGGCCAGCCTGAACCACAAAGTGAGACCCTGTCTCCAAAAACCTAAAAAAAAAAAAAAAAAAAACTATCAACAGGCCCCGGATTTAGCTCAGTGGTTCCAGGGCCTGTCTGGCAAATGCAAGGACCCTGGTTCGATTCGCCGGTAACCACATACAATACTGGGCGTGGGGACTCACGCCCAACAGCAACCAGTGCCACATACCACAGTGTCAGGCATGGTGGCACACACCTGTAATCCCAGCACTTGGGAGTCACAGGCAGGAGGATTGCTGTGATGTGAGTTTGAGGCTGAATGTAGGGTCAGCCTGAACTACAAAGTAAGACCCTATCTCAAAAAAAAAAAAAAAAAAACAAAAACCTATCAACAAAGGCCTTTTCAGTTGACCCAAATGAAATTGAGAGATCAGGATTGCAGGTGCAATTCTGAAAGACAACTCGCTTCTCTACCCCTACTCTACAGAAGGCAGAAGAGAGGTCTAGCGTCCTGTGACAGTGGGCCACTATCACCTTACATCCACACATGGACTCAACTCTATTACGGGGCAGCTACTGACTACGTGCTCTCTGGTATGGGTTAGAGCAGGAATACACAGAATCAGCAGGTAGGGTTGAGGCTCTGCATGTAACAATATCAGCCCAGAGGGGCGTGCACCGAGGCCATCACAATACAAAGTGCACACTGCATAGGCCTCCTAGGAAAGGGTGGGAAAATGGGCACAAAAGGTGGTAGACAGAGGCCAATGGGACCTCCAGTTTCTAACAGCCCCAAACACCAAAGCTTCCTACATCAGAGCCACCTCAGGACACGAGTAGTCCACTTTACAAATATACTTTTAACTCTCAGATGAGGAGGATACAGGGATGGAAGAAAGGTTGGAGCTGCCAGACCAAGGCCTTTCCAGCAAAAGTTAAAACAGTAAGTAGTCCATAACTGCCCGGTTATCACTAGATACTTGAGCAGGGCTGGTCCCATACTCTTGTTCACTTGAAGACCCTTCACCTGTCCCCTCAGCAAACCCTACCTACTCTTTCAACGTTTAAGCCAAGTATATGCTTATAGTACTAGGGGTTGAACCCAAGGGCCTTCACACTGAGCTACATCCCCAACCCTTCCTTTTTTTTTTTAAAGACATGGTTTTACAAAGTCACTTAACTGCCCAGGTTAGGCTCAGACTAGTGATCCTTCTCCCTCAACCTCAGAGTGCTGGGATTACAAGGTGCTGTCCTTCTTATGTAGCACATTGGACAATTCAACCCAGCCTTAACCCTCCTGGCCTTCACAGGGCTGGTCATCTCTGCCAGCCTGTATCTCTGGACAACTATGGGCAGTTTCTTTGCTTTGCCCTACAGGGCAATTTCCTATCAATCAATCACCAAATATTAAGTGCCTATTTCAGTTATAGCATACATTTATTGAGTATCATACACTACAGCACTAATTTTTCCAACAGTTCCTGTCTTCATTTACAAATGAGAAGAATTAGACATGAGGGAGATTTATTCTGTCAGCTAACACTGTGGGGAGAGAGGTCTAAACTTTTTCTTTTTTGGGTATGGGGAGTTAGGGGCTCACACTCACTAGGCAGGTGCCGCACTGATGAGCCACATTCCATGCCAGGATTTTGGTTTCGTTTTGTTGTTGTTTTTTTTTATTTTTTTTTTTAGGTTTTTTGAGACAGGGTCTCGCTTTGTGGTTCAGGCTGGCCCTCAGCTCAGCCTCAAACTCACATCACAATCCTCCTGCCTCTGCCTCCTGAGTGCTGGGATTACAGGCGTGAGCCACCACGCCCGGCACTGTGGTATGTGGTACTGGTTGCTGCTGGGCGTGGGTCTCCACACCCAGTATTGTTATGTGGTTACCGGGGAATCGAACCCGGGTCCTTGCACTTGCAAGACAGGCGCCGGAACCACTGAGCTAACTCCCCGCCCCGTTTTGTTGTTGTTTTTGAGACAG
>PVIR01043773.1:0-11564 GCA_004026965.1 Petromus typicus
TCAAAGGACCTTGCATTTTCAAGGCAGGTGCCAGGACCACTGGAGCTTGATCTCTGGCCCTGCAAATCAGAATCTTAAGGTACGTGTTCAAGGAACACAAGACTTTGTCTTGGATAGTCTGATGACAGTTTTGAGAGACTGTCTCTGAAAAATGTTTCCTGAGAAAGTTTGAATTGTATGTTTAGTTATTTTGAAACAGAGACTCTCACAGCCATCCTGCGCACAACCTCCCAAGTGCTGGGATTCTAGGGATTTGCCACCATGCCTAGCAAGTTTGAATTCTATGACTATAATTGTGTTTACATTTTATGAAAGACTTATGGTTTGTTATTTGTTTTAAAATCTGTATCTATGTCTCTATTGTGTATTTAAGAAATGAGAAAAATCAGTATAGATTTCAGAATATTGAATTTAACATTCCTTTGTCATGGAAGAGATTACTAGACTTTTGGATTATTAGAAACTTATTATTAGAAACCTTTATTATGTATAACATTTAAGGAATTAGAGCTGGGAATTGTAATCTGAGTTGGAAGTGTTATGCAGTTGATGGAAGGATTTTAAACAGTGGGCATCTTGGAAGTGATCAAACTATTACAAGCTTTGTTCTAAAATTTTTTTTGTTTTTTTTGTTGTTGTTTTTTGAGACAGGGTCTTGCTTTGTAGTTCAGGCTGGCCCTGAGCTCACTATGTAGCCTAGCAAGCCTTAAACTCATGGCAATCCTCCTGCCTCTGCCTCTTGAGTGCTGGGATTATAGGCGTGAGCTGCTATGCCTGGCTGTTCTAAAATTTATAAAAGTTATTTCTATGATTCCCATGACAAATTTGCTAAGTCTCAAGTGAAGTATATACATAAAAGCAAAGTGAACTTTTCTTGTTTTTTCACTAGGCATAGAGCTGAGCTTGATTAGGGAAACTAGGGTCTTAGGGAAATTAATCTCTGTTTTTGTCAAGTTCAGAAAGGCAGTTTTGGTAAAATAATTACTAACTGAAAATAAGGAACTTGGAGCTAGGTATGGTGGCACATACCTATTACCCCAGCAGGAGGCTGGGGCAGGAGGATCACTGCAAGTTCAAAGCCAGACTGGGCCACATAGTGAATTCAAGGCCAGCTGAACTATATAGTTAAGACTATCCCAAAAATAAGGTAACTAGCCGGGCGTGGTGGCTCACGCCTGTAATCCGCCTGTAATCCCAGCACTCGGGAGGCAGAGGCAGGAGGATTGCTGTGATGTGAGTTTGAGGCTGAGCTCAAGGCCAGCCTGAACCACAAAGCGAAACCCTGTCTCAAAAAATCTTAAAAAAAAAAAAATAAGGTAACTCACATCAATGAAACTAAGAGCTTCAATTTAACAGTGTAATCATCAGGACCTGAGGGACTGCCCACAAAACTCTGGAAACAGACATTAGTTTGTTGAACGAAGTGTGTTTGATTGAAAACAAAGCACTTTTGGGGTTTGCTTGTTTTTAGATAGGGTCTTGCTCTAGTTCAGAATCTTGAATGCACTGTGCAGCCTGGGCTGGCCTTGAATGTCCAGTGATCCTTCTGTCTCAACTTTCCAAGTGCTGAGATTACAGGTGTGTACTGCTATGCCCCACAAAAGTTACGCTTATTTTTTTTGTTTGAAGCCCGGCTGTCCATTAGAGCAACTTCTGGTGTGCATGTATGTGTCTGTGGTGGTTTGGACCTGGGATGTTCTTCCACTGAACCTTTTCTATTTTCAGATAGGATCTTGCCAAGTTTCCTACATTAGCCTTGAACTTACAGTCTTCCTGTCTTAGTCTCATGAGTAGCTGAAATTATAGGTGTGCATCACCACACATGGCTCCAGTATAGAGCCCTTAAGAACTGAAGTATGGAAACTTCATATCTAAGCAGGTCTGCTGGGTTTTATGATACTGGGAATCAAACAAGGGCTTATACATGCCAGATAGGTGTTATACTGCTGAGCTGTGCTTCCTCTCCCCAGTAGAAACTTTGATACTGTTTGTCTTGCTGAATAGCCTAGCCAACTTTGAATTCATAATCCTCGTGTTTCAGTCTTCCAAGTGCTGTGTGTGGGATGCCACCATGCCCAGCTCTACTAGAAACTTTTAGATGGACAGATTTGTATATTGATTTCTTGCACATCAATAAAAAGGATAATGTTGGGTGTGGTGATGCATGCCTATAGTCGCAGAACTTGGGAGGAAGGAATTCAAGGTCAGTTTGAATTACATAGCAAGACATCACTAGAAAAGAGAGAGAGAAGGAATGAAGGAAGGAAGGAAGGAAGGAAAGAAGGAACCAAAAACCTAAGATAAAAAATTTAAGAGGAATTATGATGAACAAATCCAGAAAAGTGCAGCTGATGGTCAGAAGTGTGTAAATCAGTTCACAAAGAGGACATCTGTGAGAAGAGGGCTCCTATCCTTGTCTGATGACTGTCTGTTCATTGTGCCAACTCATTTTCTGATCATAGTGATAACACTTTGAGCTCAGTGCTCGTGCATATGACTCTGGTTGAGATCACTCTGCTAAAGATTCTCAGTTCATCAGTAGTGAGGCCGAAGGGAATTTAGCATTTAGAAGTCCATCCCTTATTAACATGTTTTGCCAATGCTACATGACCTAGTTAAAATGAAGCTGATTTCAGGTCAGTGTGACCTGGCCTAGTAAAAATGACACCTGTATATCAGTGAAATAGTTTTGATGGATCAAAAGTGAGTCCATAGGAGCAGTAAAGGCTGGAGTAGGAGAATAGATTACTTAGTCATATAACAAATATATGAATACCTTCTCTGTCAGGCCTTTGAAGTCACTAGGAGCTCACAGGGGAAGCAGAAAAGTAGGATTATTACCCTTCTAGATTTAACTGTCTACTGTAGGAACCAGACCAATAAATGAACAACTGCATCTTACAAACTATACTATCAAATAGCTACTATTTTATCATAGACTTCTAAACTGGATGAAACTGAAATTCAGAGTATGATGAAAATACAGGCCGTATATTCAGCTCTTCATCCTTGTACTCATTTTCTGATTTCAAGTTTAGATGCTTTGTGTGCTTTGACATCTGTGGAAAAAATCCAAGTAGATAATCATTTACCTAAGTTTTTGTCTTTGATTATTTCATTTATTTCTTTGATACTGGGGATCAAACCTGGGGCCTTAGGTAGGCTAAGCCCCTTTCTACGCCTGAGTTACACCCCCAACCCCAGATGTTACCATCAGAACCCCCAGCTTTGCAAAAATACAGACAACAGGACATCTGTCTCTGGAGGAGCTTTAAATGATTCCAAAATCAAAAATGTTAATTTAAATTCTTTGATGGGTATGGTGGTTCATGGCTGTAATCCCTACACTTGGAAGGCTGAGACAGGAAGACTGCCCTGATTTCCAGGCCAGATGAGACTACATAGTTTAAGGCCATCCTGAAGTACATAATGAAACACTAAATAAATGGGTTGAGAATGAACTCAGTGTAGAGTGCCTGGGTCCAATCTCTTCTGCCATAGAAAATTCTAACACTTCTGAAGTTTGAGGCTAGATAATTGCACATTTAAGGCCAGCGTGGGCAACACAGCAAAGCTCTTGTCTCAGAAACACTGAAACAGTCTAATCACTTTCCCCCAAAATTTGAGAAGCTACTGTATCCAGAGAACAGATTACTATGTAAAGAAAATGGAAGACTTACTGGAAATTAGTTTTGGAAATTTGAAATGTTAAAGGCTTATAAACATGGCACTGAGAAGGTTAAATTACTGCAAGATGAGGTGAGCATGGTGATTCATTGCTGTAATCCTAGCACTCAGGAGGCAGAGGCAGAGGCAGGAGGATTGCCACTAGCTTGGCCAACCTGAATTATAAAGCGAGATCTTATCTCAAAAAAACTGAAAAAAAAATTAAGATGAAAATAAAATTGCGGTAAACTCCCAAAGCAAAAAGCTGAAAGATTAAAACATGGAAAAAGGAATCCTAGTGAAATCCAAGAATTAGGAAACCCAACATTTGTCTGATAGAAAGTTCAGGCTGGGTGTGGTGATGAACGCTTGTAATCTCAGCACTTGGAAGATTGAGGAAAGAAGATCGCTGCAAATTCAAGGCCAGCCTGGGCTACATGGTAAGTTCAAGGCCAGTTTGAACTATAAAGTGAGACTCTTGTTTCAAAAATAACAGAAGGGTCAGCGATTTAGCTCAGTAGGACTGTGCCTTGCAAGCACAGGCCTGAGTTCAATCTCTGATACTGGAAAAACAAAAAACAAACTCCCAGAAAAATGGAGACAAAATAGTCATCCTGGGTTTGAGTTCCAGCACTGAAAAAATTTTAAAAATATTTTCTGGACTGATGTTGAAAACCTTTTCAGACTGAAAAGCCCTACAAATTGTAGTCAAAACAAAACAAAACAAAAACAACAGTATAGGATCTCTTAAGGAAGAAAAAAATGCGACAAAAATAGATTACTTATAAAGGAATTTCAGTAAGATCCACATCAGAGTCCTCAAAAACTGTGGATGACCGAATGTTACTGGGTTTTGGGATGTTAAGAGTTTCCTTCTCTTGATGATTCCTACATTCTTTCCATCCTGAGGAAGGAATTGGTCAGGACAAATACAAACGGTAGCAAGGTTTTATTAAAGATAAGAAAAGGGCCAGGGACTTAGCTCAGTGGTTCCAGTGTCTGCCTTGCTTTAGAAGTTGCAGTTACTTCCAAGTATCCTTTTATTTGGCCTTGTGTGAGTATATAGTGTTGGTGGGTCTCAGTTTTGTTGCTAAAATTCCAGGCCTAGCTATTTTACATACCAAGAAATACAGGCATTTCAAGCATGCAAGGGCATCGTTTGCTTTCCATTCAGATGTTTTGCAAAAGTTACTAGAAAAAATATGTAAAATGAAAATTTGCTGGGTGGATGGCGCATACCTTGTAATCCCAGCACTGTGGGAGGCTGGGACAGGAGCATCACAAGTTTGAGGCCAACCTGGGCAATGTAGCAATTTACTGAGATCCTATCTCAAAAAGAAATAAACCATGCTTGGCGACACACACTTGTAATTCCAGCGTTGTTGGGTAGTTTCTTTAGAAATGTCTCACCACTTAAGTGTATTCCCAGGTCCTTGCCTGGAACAACTAATTGGAAGAGACAACCCAAACATCGATGCCAAAAATGCATTAAAGAATACAGGTGAAAAAATAAGGGATAAACTGGCCCTGTAGAGCGAACTTTGGGCAAATGAGAAAAGGATAAAGGAGCAGAAATAAAAATACATTCTGTGTCTGGGAAAGAACAGTGAGCTACCACGAAGAGTCACAATACAAAGCTTGTGGCATGTCTTTTACGCCATACATTCTCATGGGAGCCTGGGAGAGGTTCTATATGCAAGGTCCTGAGAATTATTTGATGTCCCGGTATCTTGTAGCTGACAGTTTCCACTTATTTTCCAGCCAACTTGCCATTCCCTAATATCCTATATCACCAGCACTTGGGAGGCTGAGGCAAGAGGATCACAGCGAGTTTGGGGTCAGCCTGTACTACATACATAGCAGGACCTTGTCTTAAAAAAAAAAAAAAAAAGATATAGTTCAGCACGAAGGCCCTGGGTTCAGTTCCTTAAAAGTTAAAACTCAAATAGGTATACTAAACTGCAACATGAAACAGCAGTAGAATCCAGAAATACTGAGAGGAAATCTTTGCCCTTCCCCACGTGCTTTTGGGAGGAAGGGAAAAGGAAAGGCAAGGCGGAGTAAGGGGCGCAGCTCTGGGTCAGGTAGTTTATCTTGAGAAAGGGCGGACGTTCAAGGCAGCGCTCGCTGTCTTGGGCTCCTGCAAGGAAGGTCGCTGCCTGGCTGCTTGACGGCGGCGGCTGTCTCGAGCGGGACAGTGGATTCTGCGGCCAAACTCCAACGCCCTAAGCATCATCTTTCACAAAACCAGGGCTGAAGAAAGGGAATGCCTCCGGAAATACGCCAGGGCCTCCTTGTCTATCGCAGTTTCCCCGAGCATAGTAAAACAGCGAGTCACGGCCAAATCTTTTAAGGATGGAAGAGCGTAGCCCAGGAAGCGTTGGCGTTTTCATCGAGAATGGGTGGAAAGACTCTGTCCCTCTCTCTTAACCTTTTATTAGGCAAAAGAAAATCACTACCTTAAGCAAAGGAAACACCAACAGCTTCACTTCCCACATAATGGGATCCTGTCAGTCAGGCTGCTCCTTAGGCGTAGTTTCCGCTTCTGGTCACATGGCTCTGATAACGGGCCACACCTTCCCACAGAGCCCCCTTCCCAGTCCGTGGACGGACACGTCACTCTTCGTCCCTCAGCCAAACTTCTCTGAGCAAGTTCTTTCCGCGCGCTTCGCTCTGGCGCGCTGGCCTATTACAGCTCGGTGGCATCTCATAGTCCCGCCCCCTAGTGTACTAAATGATAGCTCTACTGACAGTTAAGAAGTGAAAACGAGTCTTGGTCCCTGCCTCGGAATATGACTGACAGGGCTTAGTCCAATTGCTTGCCCGAAGCGTCGCATTGGCCAGAAGATAGCCAATGGCGAGCGGCCCAGGAGGCGGAGCCTGCCCTTGTCAGGGTTGGGTGCGCAGCTGAACGGATGGCAGTGCGAGCGGAGCGGATTCCAGAGGAACACTGGCCAGGTGAGTAGGTCGTAGGCTGTAAGTTGAAAATTAGCTACAAATAGTATCTAGGATGTTGACGAACCTGAGAATTGCAGGAAGGAGGACTTTAGAAGATGGTGAGGAGCAGCACTTATTCAGGGCCTTTAGAGGAGGGGGCGTGAGTTATGGTATGGAGACCTCATGGAGTGGAAGGACCTGGTGGCGATCTGGGGAAGGAGGGTGGAGAAGGCTCACGGGGATGTGTGTGCACTTATGTTAGGAAAGCTTGGGCAGGACTGGATTCAGGAACTAAGAGTCGAGCGGTTGGCGCCAAAGGTGGGGGTCCTGTGGTGGGTGGGCTCAGAGGTAGTTACTTCCACGGAGGTGGAAAGGAGAGGCAGGTGGAACCAGCAGGAGAGAGCCAAAGGGCAGAGGGAAGGGCAAGGGGCAGGAAAATGGTGCTGAGGAGGTTACAGTCTTGGAATCTAGAGCTAGGGTGGGACAAGCTGTCAAATCTCGCCCAATAGTTGAGGAGAGAGATTCTGACTGTTTTAAGAACTGTGTTTGCCCATACTTGCTTTGGCGGTGTGCAGAAATGACCAAAGAATGGAGGATGAAAACCCTTACGGTCTGCGCTTAAATTACCAGATCAGTTTTCAGGTTCTGGAACTCTCATTTCCTCTTGTTTATTCTTCCAGGTATGTGAATCATATCAGCTCAGTGGTGTTCAGTTTCTATTTCAAGACCATTCCTGAAAGTATTCAGAAACCTGAGAGATGGGACTGGATTGTTGGCTTCTTGGAGTTAGTTTTTGATTGCGTGACAAGATTTTCCCTTGGGATTATAATTAAATATGTCTAGTGCTCCTCCCTTAGGACAGTTAATTATAGAAGAGAAGTGTGGCTTCTCAGCGTTGGTGCTATGAATGTATGATTCTTCAGGTCTTCTACTGAGACGAGAGTAATTCCTGCTTCTTTTCTTCCAGTAACAGTGGGAAAAAGATCAGGAACAATACAAATTTCATTTTTTCCCTACATAGTTTTCAACAGTGTAATAAATCTTGTAATAGTCTTAGGTCTTAGTTAGCTTATTAACATGGTAGTACTATCTTGTACTGAAATTGGTAACCTGCTGTGGTAAATTAGTACTATATGATTCTTTTGTTTTGTTTTGATATAGACTGTCACTGTTTAGTGCAAGTTGGCCTTGAACTCACTGTGTAGCCCAGGCTGGCCTGGAACTCAAGGCCATCACCCTCCCTGTCTTAGTCTTTCAAGTGCTGGGGTTACAAGTGTGCTCCAGTATGTGCAGCTCAGTTCTGAATTGTTGACAGACTGCTTTCCTCAACATTTTAATTAGTCCACCCCCTCCACTTTTTCTCCATCAGAAGGAAAAATTTGAATTCTTTTCCCTTCAGATTATTATGTGGAACCATAAACTCTATGTCATGAAATCAGTCACTTAGATTAGTTTCAGAGATACCTCCAAACAGTGATTTGAAGTGGAAGTAGAGTTGAGCAGTAATTAGTGTGCCAAATGGGATTAAAAAGTACAGTGGTTTGTTTATGTATACTTTTCTCTTGAGTACATGACTATATCTGCATTAGTTACCAGGTTTTAACTTTTGATCACCTGGCCTCAGCCCCCTAGAGTGCTTTGATTACAGGTACACACGACTGTGCCTGGCCGGTCATACTCTTTAGTTGATTCTTCAGCCTTATTGAGATTTGGAACAGTAGCGAGTTTGTAAGTCAGACAGCTGAGACAAATTTAGGACTGAAAATTGTGCTGATTTAGTCATGACTTCTACTTACTTTTTTCTGTTTTCACTTATGTACCTAATTTTTGTTCCCTTTTTCTTTCTCATACACATTCTTACCTTTTCTGAGTGCTCTGTTTCTTTATATCATTATTTCCATCTTTTGTGTTTTTGCACGTTTTCTCTTACCCCATTTTCCCTCTTCTGTTTCTGCTTTTCTCCTGTTGTGCTTGTATGCTTGTTGGTTGTAAGGGAGTGGGAAACAGAATTATGGGTGGTATAAGTTGATCACTCCTTTTTAGTCTTGACACATGGACCTGACTGGTGTCTGCTTCCTTGCCTGTGTGTCATACTTGAGCAATGCTTGGGAATGAGTGTTAGCACAGACCCTTTCTGGTGCTTTTGCTAGCTAATGTGTCCTTCACTGGTCTCCTACCATAAAATAGGAAAGTTGATCTATTAAATAAGTTGAAAGTGTTCAATATTGTAAGGTCTTAACTTTTCCATTTTAGCTGTTTGTGTGTCATCTGTTGCCACCTGTTAATGTCAAGATGACTAAGCTTGGATTTTTGCGGTTGTCCTATGAGAAGCAGGACACACTTCTGAAGCTTCTCATTCTGTCAATGGCTGCTGTGTTATGTGAGTGTGCACGTGAGTCTTTATTTTTGGGGGGATGGAAAGAAGAAAATACAGAAAAAATTGAAAATAACTTTCTTAAAATGCCTTGTTCTTTTAGCAGATTATTTGTGTTTGTTTGGTTTTGTTTGTTAAGACAGAGTCTTGTTTTGTAGTTCAGGCTAGCCTTCAACTGACTTTATAGCCAATGCTAGCCTCACACGCATGGTGATCTTCTTGCCTTAGCTTCCCTAGTGGTAGGATTATAGGTATGCTCTAGCATTCCTGGTTTAGCAGATTATTATTTGTTCTTTTTACTATTCTCTACCAGCATAATTTTATGAAGACATAATAAAAGAAACAGAAGGAATATGAAAGGGGGAGAGGATACCTGGGAAGGTTGTTGTCTTTTTCTTTTATAGTAGTGGTGGTAGCAGGGATTGAACTCAGGCCCTTGTGCTTCCACGGTAGGCACAGTGTCTTGAACAAGATCCCCAGTGCAGCAGGTCGTTTGAATTCTGTCTTTTTATAGAGCTGAGAGATATTGGAGACCATTGGACACTGACTTTTTTTTTTTTCCTTTGAGACAGAGTCCCACTTTATAGTTTAGGCTGGCCCTGAGCTCACCTTTGAACTCACAGCAGTCCTCCTGCCTCTGCCTCCTGAGTGCTGGGATTACAAGCACGCCTGGCATTGTTGTATGTGGTTACAAGGGATTGAACCAGGGACCTTGTCCGTGTAAGGCAGGCGCCGGATCCACTGAGCTAAATCCTCGGCTCATAGCCACTGACTTTTGTAAAAGGCCCATAGACTTACTTTAGTTCTATTTTTTTTCCTGTTCTGAGACAGGGTCTTGCTGTTTAATTTTGGCTGGCCTTGAACGCACATGTAGCCTCGAACTGGCAGCAATTCTGCCTCACCCTTCCTAGTCCTAGAATCACGGGCACCATATGTCACCAGCCTGGCTTATTGAAAGTCTTTTGAGAGAACTCAATTCTGATTTCAGATTTTTTGACTCTTCATCAGTCATGAATATAGTTTTGCTTGGCATATCTCATCATTTGATCCAAGGTTAAGGTTAAGGCTCCTATATACATGTATCTGTCTAGACCATGTAAAAGATGATCATGTGAGTTGAGTTCAGTGTTGATAGGTGAATATAATGTAACAGGCTTTATGTAATATATTAAGTAGTTAAATGTGTCTTACTGAAGTGGAAAATGTAGATGCCATTGCTTGACTAATTTGATTTCCTCTATGAGAGGAGAGATGGATAAATTCTTTATTCAGGGATTATTTTGTATTTCCTGGGAGCCCAGTGCTGCATAATTTTATTTTCTCTGTGAGGGTACTACTTATCTACTATTGGCTTTGTCATTGCACATGACCATAAAAGTATTCATTCTCTGATTTTTATAGCTTTCTCCACTCGTCTCTTTGCTGTCCTGAGATTTGAAAGTGTTATCCATGAATTTGATCCGTGAGTACCTTTGCTTGGTCTGGTGTTACTTGGGAGACATTCAGATTCATGGGTTTCAGATGTAATTCTAGTCAGCTCTCATGCTGAGGGTGTGTTTTCAGTGCAGTTAAGGGGAGAATTCTTCAAGTTTTCCACAGGACCTAGTCATCTCTGAAACATTTCCATTGCAACCATCCAGGTGAGTCTTTTAATCAAAAAATGTAAGCAGTATTACTGGTTTGTCTAAGATCTGCGTAGGCCAAAAAAGATCTGGCTTCGGTTTAGCGTCCATGCTGCAGATTGAGGGCCTGGTGTATAC
This sequence comes from Petromus typicus, assembly GCA_004026965.1. Classification (NCBI taxonomy): domain Eukaryota; kingdom Metazoa; phylum Chordata; class Mammalia; order Rodentia; family Petromuridae; genus Petromus; species Petromus typicus. Next base: position 10,738 of record PVIR01043773.1, read on the forward strand.
TGAAGGATCAAGGAGAGTTACCATGCATTTGTGATCTGTGATTATATTTGTTGTTGCTTTCTGTCTAATTATTTATAGAACAGATTTGGGCTTAGTGTTAAATTCTAAAACATTAAGAAATATAACATTAAAGCTATGAGTTTGATTAGGGATTGTGTTTAGTAGATAAAAATAGATTTTGTTTATTAAATAAGAGTGAAAAACCTTCAGTTTTCTTTTTTTTGTGTGACTGTATTTTCTTTTTTTTAAACTGGGGAATAAACCCAGGGCCTTGGTACTGATCTATATCTCCAAGCCTCTTTGTAAATTTATTTTGAGACTGGATCTCACTAAGTTGTCCAGGTTAAGCTCAAGTTTGTGATCCTCCGGTCTTAGCCTCCCAGAATGCTGGGATTATAGCCATGCACCACCATGCCTGGTTCTTGAAGCTTTAATAACTAATATTTACTAAACACTCATTTTATTTCAAGAAGTACTTTACAGACAGTTGTTAAGTCCTTAAAATAACCCAATGAGATATAGTTAGTATTACCCCTTTTAACATATGAGGAGATAGCCTGGGAGAAGTTGTCCAAGATTGTACATTTAATACGTAGAGGAGTCAGGATTTAGATATAGTTTTGTCTCATTTTCGAGGTTGCAGTCATTATATTGCCTAAAATTGAGGTTAATGAAAAATCAGAATCACAAGTTCTTAGAGTATCATTTGTACTTTAAAAATTGTATATTCGGGCCAGGGATTTAGCTCAGTGGTTCTGGTGTGTGCCTTGCAAGCAAGCACAAGGGCCCAGTTCAATCCCTGGTAACCATACAGCAATGCTGGGCAC
>PVIR01043774.1:0-11557 GCA_004026965.1 Petromus typicus
CTGGCAATATTTTTTTCTTTCCGGTGGTACAATTTAAGATGACGGTATCTTATTTCTAATGAAATACACATACACATTCACTAGATTATTAGGTTTGGCCTTCAAGAATTGTGTGCTACTTTAGGGATATCCTAAAACAAGAACAGGAATTCCACAATAAAAGGAGAGGATAGTGGTGCTCAAACAAGGTGAACAGTCTACATCATGGTATAACAGACTTACCTAAACTTAAGCATCGATATGTGGCCCTACAGACTCTATCCAGTTTGTCAGATTCTATCTGAAAAATGGTACCCAAGGAGACCACCCACTGAAACTAACAGTAACACAAAATGTAAAGGCCATTATAGGAGGTAACTGCATTAAAACATCTTAAAAAAGAAAAAACTCCAAAGACGGTTTGATCAGTTCAGACCAGATCTGAATAAAAAGGAAAAGACTATTTAAAATATGAACCTCAGTTTACACGTATATTGTTTTGAGAATTAAACAATGACAAATACATACATGATTTATGGCTACATAAATATGAAATGTATTTGAATTTTTCCTCAAAAAAAAAAAAATCCCTTACAATCTCCATAAGTAATCTGGATTAAGCCTAGGGAGCAGTAAGCTACATTCCCAGACTTTTATTTATTTAATTTTTAGTTTGCGACAGGGTCTCACTTTGTAGTTCAGGTTGGCCCTGAGCTCACTATGTTACCCAGGTTAGCCTCAAACTCTTGGCAATTCTCCTGCCTCTGCCTCTCAAGTGCTGGGATTACAGGTGTGAGCCACCATACCTGGCACTGTGGTAAGTGGTACTGATTGCTGATGGGCGTGAGTCTCCATACCCGGCACTATTGTATATGGTTACTAGGGATCAAACCTGGGTCCCTGCACTTGCAAGACAGGCACTGGAACCACTGAGCTAAATCCCTGGCCCCAGACCTTTTTATTTTGAGACAAGATCTAACTAGGTTGCTGAGACTGGCCTGAAACTTGTGATCCTCCTGCCTGGCCTCTCAAGTAGGTGGGGTTACAGGTGTGCACCACTAAATCTGGCTAATAAATCTTTTCATTGTAAATAGTATCATCTCACAATTGGGGTAGCAGGTTAAACTGCATATTACATAATAAAAGCATCAATAGGGTTCATCTTCATTGTCAGATTCTCTACCTAGGAATTCACTTACTTGCTAAAATTTATTCGTAATCCCTCCATCAATACTTGAGGTGCCTTTAGTGACTGCTCATAGACATAAACTAAGGAGGGAAAAATCTGTGTTGCCCACTGCACACATTACCAGCAGAGGCCAAACATGGTAACAGTCTGCCTTCTTGTATCATTTCTCACATTGTCAACAAGTGTCCTTTTCATGGTCTATTTAGAGTTTCTGTATCTGTGTTAGTAAAGGGCTCCCTCATGTAAGGCTCTGTGTAGTGTTCCTAAGTGCAAGGTTGTGGGAAGACCTATGTTAGCAAAGCTTCTTTCAGGAGTAAGATTAGAGTCCTACTGTCCATGAGTTCAATGCTAATCAACCAGTGATAAATAGGGTGTCTTTAAGTAGAAACACACAGAAAACAAGGACATGTATTCAACCAGCTAAGTAAAATACAAACAGAAATTTGTAAGAATCCCATCTCCTTTGGGAGTAAGGGATTAAACCCTGTATATCAGTATTTGATATGAGGACCTCATAGAACATCATTATTACAAGACACTACAATCAACTAAGATCTTTGGTCGTTTTCATATTAATATGAGACTCATCTGCATTATCCTCTGGGCCACTACTCCCAAGAAACTACTTTTATAAAATTCTTGACTTTCAAGTGCATTCTAATTACAAGAGCTACTTATTTTCAGTCCTTTTCATACAAGGGGGTATACTGGCTTCAAATAAAATTAAATGTTACAAAAAGTCCACCTCACATGTATTCAACTATGTTTTTATTTGTGTTTAAAGAGGCTTTCATAAGATTACTAATATTTGTTTATAGATTAAGCATACTGCACTATTAATATGGTGCAGTTTCTTTGTTTTACAATCCTGTAATAATGCTTATATTAAAAGGCCCATCTTTTTGTGGTTATTGTTTTTTTAAGACAGGGTCTCGCTTTTATAATTTAGGATGGCCCTGACCTCACTATGTAGCCCAGGCGAGCCTCAACACAGTAATCCTCCTGCCTCTGCCTCCCAAATGCTGGGATTACAAGCATGAACCACCACGTCCAGCACTGTGGGTAGTACTGGACACTGGTGGGCATGAGTCACCAAGCCCAGCATTGTTTTAAGTGGTTCAAGAATCAAACTAAGGAGCTTGTGCTTGCAAGGCAGGTGCCAGAACCACTGAGCAACACCCCCACCCACCCAAAAGATCTAGATTTTTAACCCTAGTCAATTAATGACAGAGGCCAACCCATACAGCAGGGTCATGGGTTACAGCACATCAAAGCTGGGAATAAGTGGAAGCAAAGAAGGAAAGAGGAAAAGAATATGATACTTGGTTGCTGGGCAAAAAGCTTGCACTGGAGATATGTAATATAAAAGCCAGTAAGAACTGTATTTCTGCAGATGAATACCCTGGAGCTAGTTAGGTATCCTGCATCACTAATAGTTTCTTTGCTTTACAGTCCTGTCACACTAATCACGAAAACATCCATCTTTCACCACCTAGAGCCAAACAATGATGAATCCTCTTGTGCTCAATCCCATGACCTACAACTATGGCATCCTTCAAATCTCCAAATAAAGGGAGGAAGACTGCATGTGAGAGAACAACTCAAGCATGCAAAAGGAGTGTAGATTTGCTAGACAAAACTAAGTTCCCTGCCAATTTCAAAAGCAATTTTAACTTCTGCTCCTACTCAGTATTTTCTGGAAGGTAACACAAGCTCCCATAAATTAGCCATCAAGTGGTAGATCCTTTTATGGTCCTAACTTAGATCCTTTATACAGAATATCCTAGTTCTAATATTCTAAGATTTCAGGATCTTCCTTATTTTAGTTTAACGATTATGAATTTCACAAACTTTTCTTAAGCTTTATTGTAGAGACCTCTAATCTAGTAGTGTGCGTTTTTCATTATGCACTGCACCTTGTGTATCTTTCTCTGTGCACAAACGTCTATCTCATTGTTTTCAAAAGACGGATATACTGTGCCATTATACAAATGTACCATAATATTTCACCAATTTTCACTAATGGACTTTGAGTTGTTTCCAATTATTTGCTGTTACATTGCTTTAAGTCAACATCTTGAAGCTACTCTCCTCTCAACTGTCAGGACCAAAAACTAGAAAGTACCTAAAACTAGCTGCAGAGACAAAACCAAGTAGCAATAAACAACTTTCCACTAAATGAAGATCAGGGACTTGGAAAATTTTGGTTTCTCTTAGTGCTGAGATGACAAAGGGAAGTCAGTGTAGCACGACGATTAATGGGGAAATGGTTTGTTTTTGAGGTCTATTAGTGTGACTAAATCTTAAGAGGTTCGCAAGGCAAGAAACGGAGTTTTCTCATGGAACAAGCTAACTCGGAGGTTAAACACAGCTCCGTGGTCTGGATAAAAAACGATAAAATCTTAACAGCTGAAGCTCTGAAACTTCAACAACATGCCTCAATGTGCACAATTCAAAGTTTCAAAGGTTGTGCTTGCTTAAAAGAAAAAAATATATGTATATATATTCACACACATGCCTAGACTTAAGGTCGCCGCTCCCACTCGCCATCGCTCGACCCGCGGCCGGCCACACCGCGAGCGGGGGCCGGGGTCGCCGGGACCGGAAATAGGGGCGTCCGCCCGCCCTTCCGGCTCTCACCTCAGCTCCTCATCGACGCTCCGGCGCGGTTCTTCAGCTGAGTCTACCACCGAGTTAGACGCACTGGTCTTGTTCTTCAAGATCCCTTTGATGGGCCGGTGCGACGCTGTCGAGGCCGCCATTGCCGGTGGTGCGGTCTGTTGATTCAGGGTCGCTGCTGGAGACGGGTACGGGGAAATGAAAGGTCGGACCTGCCAGGTAGCTGCAGAGCCAGCTCTGAGCTACAGCGGCCCAACTCGCCGTCGTGGGAAGAACTCCGGGCGTCACTGGCAGGACACAATCACTGTGATGCCACAGACGACGCCGCGCGGCGAGAATGCCCCTCGCCGCCGGCACTCGACCCGCGCCCGCGAGAGACGCCGGCCTAGTGCCTCAGCGCAAGCGACGCCGACGCCGCCGAAGCCCAGCGGCCCCGCCCTCTCGCGATATCTAGGCGGGGCGGGGCGAGAACAAAGCCGGCCCCGCCGGCTCCGGCTTCTGTAGTACGCCGGTTTAGGAGTCTCGCCGGCTTAGGGGTCTCTTCGGCTCTCGCACTCCTCTTTCAGGAGCCTGTGTTCTGATTTATAGCTCACAAAACTGAAACCCAGAACTGACTTTACTCCCAAGAAGTTTAGCTGTTTTCCAAAGAAAGGCTGTCTTCTCTTCCTATTCAACCCTGGCAAAAAAAGCTTAACTCCCTGTTCCTAGATCATGGAGATCGTCTTGTGGAGCTGTCCTTAAAGACCAATGATTAAATCACAGAATATTGACTTGAAGGAAGTTCTAGAAAGCCTAACCTCCTTCACCACTGAAGAAACTGACGGCTAGAGAAGCGGAACTGACCACCGGGGTCACAGCCTAAGAAAGACAGCGAGGCCTCTGCGAGGGAAGGGACAGCTGAGCTGCAGAAGTGAGGGGCGGCTTGCAGCAGTCTCTTTCAGAGCCCTCAAGGGAGCAACTTCACTCTGCACTTTTATTTGTTTTTTGAGACAGGTTCTTGCTGTATAATTCAGGCTGGCCTTGAATTTGTGGCATTCCTCCTGCCAAGGGCTGGGATTATAGGTGTGCCTTGCCATGCCTAGCTTTTTTGGACTAAGGCAGTACATTTTTGTTCAAAGTCTTGCCAGGCATGGTGGCTTACGCCTGTAATCCCAGCATGCAGGAGGATGCTGTCAGTTCGAGACTCGCCTCGGCTACATAGTGACCTCAGGACCAACCTGAACTACAGAAGTGAAACTCAAAAAAAAAAAAACCAACTCCCAGCTGTAGTTTGTTTTGACAACTACTCAGCCCCCTTCGCCCTCTTCCAGTCCTCAACTAGAATCATCATTTTCTAGTGTTTCCTGACCAGGCCTCTTCCTTTCCGTGAGAGGCAAGAGCAGACTGCCACCTCCAGCAGAGCTGCAGGCCATTGGGGATTCAGACTGCTAGCTCTGGCAAGAACCGTGCCAAGCAGTGGCTCTTCAGCCTCTTGTCTCCAACAACCCCTGAGCTCAGGGGCTCAGCCTCCCCCCAGCAGAGCTGGTTTTATTGTTTTATCTTCCAAAACCTGAGACTCAGAAAGTACTTCCTCGGATGAACCTGAACATGATTCCCAGTAATAACTGTCCACCGACTTGAACCACCTTGCTAGCTCCCTGCAGCTTCTTATCTCAACCCCAAGCCTCCCTTAGTGCCTTGAGGATAATGCTCAGTTTCATGTCCTTAGGACTCTGCTTCTCTGGAACAACTCCAGGGTTCCTGGAAACCATTCTGCTCTGATTTTCTGGCCCCCAACTCCTAGCTGAATTCCTGCCTGAGAAGGGCCTTCCTACGGGAAGGAATGCTGATGGAGATAATGGAGGGGAAGCGGCTCTGCTAATCACAGACCTGACTGTGTTCCCCAGGGAACAGAGTTAAAGGCCTCCACAGCTTCTCTGTGATTGACCTGGCTTCTTTTTCCACAGCTTCTCTGTGATTGACCCCACTGTAAGAGTTCCCCAGAGCCTCCCTCCTTCGCAGGCCGAGATGCACACTGGACCTGGTGTCACGGCCTGACAGCTCTGTCCAGCCCAGGGCAAGCCAGGGTCCTCAGTGCAGGGAAGCAGGACGAATCCTTTCCACCTCTCCTCTGCCGTGTCACCAGGAGCAGGTGACACTGCTCAGCAGTAGCAGTGATTTCAAGGGAAGGTTCAAAGTTTCTCTGCCGTTTCTCAGTTGTTATGGGGTTTGCTTTGTTCCTGATTGGGCCTCACAAGAGTCACAATGAGCCTGTTACCACGCCCATAATTAAACTATGCAGTAGGTTGAAGACCCTGTAACGAGAAGGGATCCCACAGCACCTAGGCCTACAGCTAATAAACTGACAGACAGCTGAGTAGGAAGAAGTGCAAAGTTCTGAGGAACCTTTACAACTTACACCTTTACCTCATGTTATTTCTTCCACTCCTACCACCACCAAAAATGACTGCAAATGAAGAGGACTTCCTTAACAACTAAGAAATGTGAAGTAGTGGTCTTGCTGCAAGACTATGAGTGTTTGTTCAGCTTTTCCTTATATTTTAGAATTGCTGCCCCACTTATTCCTCATTTTGAAATTTTGGAGCCGTAAGATTTTTAAATGTTTCCTTTTCACTGAGCTCACTTTCCTTCCAAGCCTCTGCTGAGATTTGCTCTTGGCTGAGGGCATCTGAATCAGACAGCTCAAGCACTGAATTTAGCTGGATCTGCGTCCCATTTCCTGTGGATGGAGTCTTCCATTCTGGGTTCAGTTTCTGGAAGTAGTTATTGAGCTCAAGACAAATTGTATAGTGTTTAAAAATAAATACATTAAACAAGATTATCTGGCAGTTATTTTTGCTCCCTTTGAGCACTTCATCATGATTATCTGACCCAGCAAGATTGGAGGAGGAGAGGACACATTTTTAAGGCACTTGGCCAGCCATATGTCGGGGCCAGGTGTCTCTCTGGTCCTTGGAATGGGCTACCGAGTCCAGCATCTCCAGGGCTTCTACCAAGAACAGAATTCACAAGCCTAGAAATGGCTTCCAGGGCTGGTTCCACCCTGTTTAAATCATGAACAGAGTTACCTGAGTAGAGAAATGAGTGATGCTCCCACCCCAACCTCTGGAAAAATACCCTAATGTTGTGTGATTTAATGACCACTGAGTCAGCTGCTTTTTGTTTGCCAAGAACAGCATAGTGTTCTTTTCCTTTTTGGTGACCCTTCCCGGGAAAGGAAGACCACGGATTCTATAGTACAGTGTGGAAATTCATGGTAGCAGGGAAAGATTATTTAAACAAAATACAAGTAGTACTAAAGAGGGAGATAGCCCACAGGCATACCAAGGACAAAGATTAATCATTTTCTGCTTCAAAAATAGCTTTGATGTGCAACCATGGAAAGCTCCACTGTTTTTCTTCAAAGATATCTACAAAAAGGACTCCTTAACTTCACCACGAAAGCTTCCAAATGACTGTGATATTTTTTTGAGAAGTCACAAAGCACACCCCTCCCCACAGCCCCCGGACACAGCGCATTCCCTTGTCTCTAGATGTTTCCTGACCCTCTAAAAACTACTTAAATCCAGGCGGTCTGAGCAAGTACTTCTATTCAAAGCCGATGAGGCAAAAAACTGGAAAGAAAAAGAAGGCAGGATAAGTAGTGTGGCAGGCCTTGGAAACAGTAAGTAGGAAATGTGAATTATATGCTTTGGCTACCTTCTGAATGTATCTTGTGCCAAAAATCACTCATTTTCTTGAAAGTATAAATTTTCCATAAATGCTAACTGGTTTGGTTCATAAATTATTGCAAGAGGTAAGCAAGCAATACCATATACTGTAAGTCCACTATGTCAGATAGGCCAAATCCTATTGCAGTGTGTTGTCCTGAGAATGCATAATGGGATGAGGAATAAAGGCTTTGATTCCCAATTAGGGCTGCGGATGTGGCTCAGTAGCAGGGGGCTTGCCTAAGATAAGTGAGGTCGAGGTGAAGACCTGTGTTTCTGTCCCAGCATTGCAAAAGCAAAACAAAAGAATACATACAGTGTTGGTGTAAACACTTCATGAAAAACCTTCAATATATTTTGAAGCCTAATCACTGATTATTTTTTTGTTTTATTGTTTTTTTTTTTTTTTTGAGACAGCCTTACTTTGTAGTTCACACTGGCCCCAACCTCATTATACATAGTGAGGCCAGCATTGAGCTCACAGCAGTCCTTCTGCATCTGCCTCCCAAGTGCTGGGATTATAGGCATGAGCCACCACTCCAGCATTGTGATATGTGGTTATTGAGTGCTGGGATTATAGGCATGAGCCACCACTCTAGCATTGTGATATGTGGTTACTGAGTGCTGGGATTATAGGCATGAGTCACCAGGCCTGAGTCACCAGCACTGTGGTATGTGGTTACTGGGGATAGAATTTAAGACCTTGCGCTTGCCAGGCAGACAGCGGAACCACTGAGCTAAATCCCAGTCCACCTAATCACTGATTTTAAGAAGACTTTCTATTCTGTTGTTTTATATATACTCATTTGCATTTATCCTAGCTTGAAATTTCTCAAATATATAATTCTATTATTTTTATTTGATTGTTATAACATTGGTTTAGGAACCTCTATTTTCTTTCATGACCGTTTGTCTTCATATTGCTCTCGTGATAATAAAAAAATTGGGTTATATAATGATTCTTAATTTATAAATTCAACTCTGCTTTGCCACAAATGAGATAAGACTAGAATGAGCAATTAGACCGTTTCCTCCTTTTTATTTTTTGCTCAAAGATCTCAAGCTTCAGTGGCTGTTTATTACATAAAGTCTAAACTCCTTGAGCCTCTACAGTCTGGTCCCATGTGTTTTTTTAGGCTCCGTTTCTGTCCATATCTTCTTTCGTCTTTCCCCCTGTGTTTTTCACAGAAGTCACAGTCCTCTTCTCAAGGTGCCAGAGCACTCCAAGAACCAAGGGTCTCAAATCCAATCCAGATCACAGACCCACTGAACGGGGCCACAAGTTTGAACTGGGTATGGCAGCATGAATCAGTGGTCCCTTCTAATCAATAGCCCTTCTAATTGCTTGTTATTAATGGGCTTACTCACTTGAAAGGCCAATCTGTCCAAGACCGAGCCCCTCATCAGCGGGAATAAGAAAGCCTACTAGATCCCTCATATCTGACGTTCTTAAATACACTGCTTAGCTGTGCTTGTCAAAGGCGATTCTATTGCCACGTTTTAGGAGTCCAGAGCACGTCTGCCTCTGCGAGGGGAGGGTGCCATTCTGGCTGTGACGCCCTGTGGGTGACCACAGAGAAACCTGACTGTGATCTTGCACCAGCCTCTGCCCAGGCAGCAGTGAGCTAAGGCCAGGGCAGTTTCCCTCAGAGATGTTCAAGGTCAAAGAGAACTCATAAGACATTAACTGTTTTTATTCCAAGCTTCATCTCCCTCTGTTAGCGGGAACATTTATACCAGTGGGCAGGAACAAAATCTCTTGGTTAATCAAGTTAGCATACTTATGAGACACAAAATTATACTTCTTGAAGGATTAGAATGTAGCATAATTAAGTTGATGCTCTAATAGCTCTAAGCAAAATTTAGCACAAATGTCTTTTGTTCCCCTACTGCAAGCTCTGAACTCTACCTACAGTCTTGTAGACTCTGAGACTCAGCCCCACCCTTCCCTCCTGTGACAGCTGCTTTTAGGAGCCCATGAGGCCAGGTCAGCCAGCTCTCAGGAGCCACATGGCATGGAGGACAGGTCCTTTCACACCCAAGGCAGGTTGGGTGACCACGCTTTCCAGTCCTGCCACCTGCAGCCGCTGGATGCACAGCCCATTGTTATCGTCGGGCATGTCGGTGTCACTCCTCTGGAGGCCTCCTCCTGCACACTCGGGCCTCCATGCTTCACAAACAAACTGCTTCTACTACTCTGGGCTGTGTTCACCGTACAGATGATTGAAAAGTACAGTGAACATTTAAATGTAAGCTTAGAGCATAGAGATGGCATATAGATAGCATATTGTTATAGCCTACGTTTATATAAAACTGATCATTGGGAAGCAGTATATTGAAGAATTTCAAAAGATACTAAGTAATGTACAGTGTAAAGATACTTCAGTAATTAAAGTATATGAGGTGTGATCAAATACTCAGTGAATGTTTACATTTAATAAATGTAAAAAATAAAAAAAAAAATAATTACAGTAAAATACAGATTGCCATTAACCCCTCCTCAAAATACTGCCCTCCCTCTGAACACACTCATCCCGTTGTTCTTGCTACTTTCTGAAGCAGCTCTAGAAATTCTCTTGAGTGTTTTATGAGATGTGGTCAAAAACATACTGAAGTCTGCTGCCAAGGGTTATCCATCATAAAGGCTGACTCATAAAAAATTTACATTGTGTTCTCATCCACCTTATCCACTGGATCTGGCAATAGGAATTTCCTAGCTCTTCCTCAAAGTCATAATGACATGAAAGAGTAAAAGTTTTGAATGGATTTAGGACATTTAGGCAGCCACAATGGCACAACTAAAGACATCAAAGAGGCCTCCTACGAACTGCTTCAGAAAGTGGCAAGAATGGTGGCATAAGTATATTTGAAGCAAGCAGGAGTATTTTGAGGAGGATTAACAGCAATATACCTTTTACTGTAATTAAAAAAAATTTTTATACGTGTACATACTCCTTAGTCTCATGTCGTACTTGGTAACAAAAGACGTCTGGGCTATCCTTACTGAAACAGAACAAAAAGTGGCTGACATGCAGGCCTCTGTTGTACTATCACTTTTATAGTTTTGGGGCTTACAAGGGAGACTCAGGGGTAGCTGAGACATGAGGAATTTTCTGGAGGCTCAGAGGAAAGACTGCTTACCGAATGGTCCTGTTGTGCCACCCACTAAATATCATGGTCTGAGCCCCCGAGCGCCTCCCCAAATGTTGCCTGCATTCCCCCCTTAGCAGGATCCTGGACTTCTCTCCCATGCAGCTCTCACACATGGAGCCTGATAGTTTCTCCTACCACAGTGCAGAGTGCTGGGACAAAGCTGCATCTCCTTGACCTCCAAGGCTACCGTGTCACCTTTTCTACACCCTGAACCTCCTTTCCTAGACATCAGTTTGAGGCTTGTGTCTGTTATGTATCCCTATCTGCCTCTTCTGGTTGCTACTCCTAGCAGACTAGCAGACTCCTGCCAGCAAGAGCACTGGTTCATTATCTCTCATTTAAGAAATATTGTTAATTATCCACCATGCCTGGTTTTTGCTGCATGTAAAGTGATGTGTAAGACTTAATTCTTGTCCTTAGGTGTAAGTTCAGTGTATAACAACGAAATATAAAACAAAGGTCAGCCAACTAGGAAGTAGATGCCCAACTGGAAGACAAGATTCAGAAACATGGACCCACAGGAATAATGGTATGTTCGTTTTCAGTGGCTGCTGTCACTAATCATCGCAAACTGGGGGCCTTAGACCAACAGAAACCTACACTCTTAGCTCTGGGGCAGAAGCCAAGACACTGACTGGGCTCTACTCACTGTGAGGCTCTGGGAGGGGCCCTGCCTTGCCTTGTCCTAGCTTCTGTGGTGGCCAAATATCCTGAATTCTTAACTTGCTGCTGCTCTCTCGAATTGTGGTGCCTCTATGTGCTTCTATCCCTTCATTTTCTTGGCATAGTTCATGATACTCTCAGTGACCTGAACTTCGGCCACCTACCGACCTTTATAATCCACAGGTCACTATAAGTCCCAGACGGTAGAGCTACGGAATTGAGTTCCTTCTTTGGGACACTCTTT
>PVIR01043775.1:0-11557 GCA_004026965.1 Petromus typicus
AACTCTTTCACCGTGTACCAAGCTAAAATCAAAGTGGATAAGAGACCTAAATATTAAAACAGACACTCTAAACCTACTACAAAACAGGTTAGGTAAAACTCTTGAAGACATTGGCTTAGGGAAAGGCTTCATGAACAAAACTTCTATAGCACAGGAAATAGCTAAGGAAATCAACAAATGGGACCTCATTCTTTTAAAATGCATTACTTTGAATATAAAACCACTGCACAGCAAAGAGTGGCTTTCTCTCTGCTGTGCTGGACATGTCCTAAATTATTTAGAAAAACAGCTCCCACAGACTGTTGCTACAGTAATGAATTATACGAGCCATCCTTGTAGTCTTTGCAATAAAACCATATGCTTCTTCTTGGTGGTTTGTAACTCCTGCCAATTTCCCTCCCAATTCACTGGGTTTCTGTTTCAACGTTTCTCTCTGTCCCTTTCTATGCCTTTGTATTTCATTCTCTCTCTCTCTCTCTCTCTCTCTCTCTCTCTCTCTCTCTCTCTGTCATCATTTCTTCATTCATTTATCCTAGCTTTCCCAAGTCAATTTGTTGGAGAGGACCGGATCTTTCTTTACAGTCAATTGTGGTGTTGAGGGAAATAAAAGAAACAACCGGTAGAAGAGACTTTTCAGAAGACTGGGACCCCTGAGCATTTTGATATTTGGAGAACAGAGAGCAGTGCCTGGTTGTGCCATCTTTCACATTTTTCCGTGTGTATGACAGCAGAGAAACACTTCCTAGTCTGGATCCATAGGCAACCACAACCTTGTATTTAAAATTGGGAACTGATTATATCCCCACAGGCGTCTTTGATGTTCTGTGTGCCACCTGCCCTCTGGAGGCAGAGGGTCTCTCAGTGGCAAAAAGTAGAGTTTCTTGACAAGGCCTCGGACTCTCTCTGCCTGCAAGGATTCCTGGCTGACGGGTGGAGAATCCACCAATGGATGGCGCGTAAGGCTGAGGTGCTTTCTGCGCATGCGCGGTGAGCTTCGCCTGTTGCATTGAGGGTGGAACCGTACTTAAGGTTCTCAAGAATTGTTCTGTTCAGGAGAAGGGCTTCCTGACGAGGCACTGGACATTGGCTTCCAGTAGCAGAGTTGGGACCGCCATGCAGGCCCCTGAAAACCATCAGGGTGCCCCTGAAGGAAGAGACAGTGATAACGAGGGCCCAGGTGGCGCTGGACGCCCTAGTTTCTTTGGAAGAGGGGATGGTCCAGGCGCAGAAGATGCTGTTGGTTGGAAACAACCACTGGACCAGGCGTCAGTGCAGATGGCAGTACCGAGCGGAGGCACCTTGGCCGGGGCTGGAGATCTAGACCAGAACCACTACAGTTGTATCCTTTCTGATGGACCGGCTGGAGGAGGCCGGGATGGCAGGGGGAGGGAAGAGGAGTCCAAAGAGTTGAACTCAGGGGACAGGCAAACATTAGGGGAACACAAAGAGCAGGAAGAGGCAGCCTGGGCTGAGCAGAGCTACCAAGAGGGGTGGTTTGGACTAAGATGTGCTGCCAGGAGGGGCACTACGGGCTGCAATCATCTATTAGCATAGGCAGTGTGGGTTGGGATAGGCTGCCAGGACTGTCAGTGTGGCATGGGGTGAGCTGACAGGAGGGGTGGTGTGGGCTGCTGTGTCCTGCCCCCAGGGGCTGTGTGGGCTGAGGTGACCTGACAGGAGGTAAGTTGTGGGCTGAATGAAGTAAACTGAGTGGAGGATCAGTGTGGGCTGAGTTGAGCTGACAGGAGGGTCAGTGTGGATTGGGGTGAGCTGACAGGAGGGGCGGTGTGGGCTTAGGTGAGCTGACAGGAAGCACAGTGTGGGCTGAGGTTACCTGACAGGAAGGGAGGTGTGGGCTAAGAAGAACTGTCAGCAGGGGTGTTGTGGGCTGCGGCGATCTGTCAGGAGGGGCTGTGTGAACGGAGTTGAGCTGACAGAAGGGGTATTGTGGACTGAAGTGAGCTGACTGGAGGCACAGTGTGGGCTGAGGTGAAATGACAAGAGGTGCATTGTGGGTTGGGATGAGGTGATGTGAGGGGTGGTATGGACTGAGGTGAGCTGACAGGAGGGATGATGTGTGCTGGAGTGAGCTGACAGGAAGGGTGGTTTGTGTTGATGTGAGCTGCCAGGAGAGGCAGTAGGGGCTGGGCTTAGTTGCCTGGAGGTTCAGTGCTGGCTATAGTGAGCTGTGAGCATGGGCATTGTAGGCTGATTTGAGCTGACAGGACAGGTGGGCTGGGGTGGGCTGAACTTCCAAGAGGTGTGTTGTGGGTCACAGTGAGCTGTTAGCATAGGCAGCGTGGGTTGGGATGAGCTGCCAGGACAGCCAGTGTGGGCTGTGGTGGGCTGTCAGGAGGAACCCTGTGACAACAGTGCCCACAGAAACCTTTTAAGTGTTCAGGGTACCTAATACATAAATGGACTGTGACGAATTTAGTGTCATTGAAAAAGTCACTTAACTATACCTCCATCAGCCACTTGTTGGTCCCTTTCTTGTGCTCCCTGGATGCACAGATAGCCTACCACTACCTGAACCCAGTAGCAAAGTCCCTAGGACCTGAAATTAACAAGGAGCTGTCAGTATGTGGCTGTGACTTGAACGTGTAAGTTCTGCCTAGGGCTGGACTGGGTGGGGGTGTCAGCAGGTATCCAGCCCAGTGTCTGCCCATGAGGAGGCCTGTGCAAACTGTCCACTGAGCTATGGAGCTGGCTGGGTGGGGGGCCTTTTGGAACCTGGTTGGTTGGGGGAGACCAAGAAACATGTGGAAAGACATATATTTGACTTTTTTATTTCAAAAATATTAGTTTTCCAAAAGCAAGGTATTGAATGAAAATAAATACAAAACTCAGTAGAATATTGGTTGGACATAGAAGGGGCTGAGTTTCCTTTTGCCAACTGCAGAAATGCACCCAGGGATACTAGGTGCACTGTGGTGGCCAGTAGAACCTCAGGTAGCACCTTTAGATGCTGAACATAGGGCTGGGGCCTGCCTGCCTCCTGCTACTGCACTGAGCTCATCCAGGGACATTCCTGCTAAAGGATACTCAGTGGAATCTGCCAGAACCTCAAGTGAGGCCAATAGATGTTGGCACACAGGCATGCAGTTTGCTTGTCTCAACGCCAACCACAGTGAGCATGTCCAGAGAAACGTCATGTAAAAAGTGTACAGAAGTTTCTGCTGGAACCTTAGGCAGAGCCCTTAGACATGTGCACACAGGGTTGGAGCCTGCCAGCCTCTACGCTGACTACACTGAGCACACCCAGGGACATTCCAGGTAAAGGGTCCACAGACCATTTAGAAGAATTCAAAACATTCCAGTTACTCTGCAGGTGACAGATTTCAAATTGGAGGCAGTTCTATCTCACACCAATACAGTGCCCTCTGCACCTCTCTATAACCGTATGACCCTTTCTTGTGGGCTGTCCAGAGAGTGAGACTGATAGAAGCCACACATACAAATCTCGCAGAACTCCAACTCTTCAAATTAACTCTTCAAATTCTGGTATGTGTGTGTGTGTGTGTGTGTGTGTGTGTGTGTGTGTGTGTGTAGGTGGTACTAGACATTGAATCTAGGACTTTGTACATCACTTAGAAGCCCCCACACCCAGATATACAGCGACTTGTTTTTGACTAAAAAATAAGAACTCAAAAAGAATGTTGCTGTTCTGATGGTGATGCTGCTGATAGTCTCGGCTCCCCCAGAGGCTGTGATTTTAGCTGACCTTCGCATAACATTACTACTTTTGGGACAAAATTAAATTTCCAGCTTTTCCATGAAAGTGCATATGCTGTTTTGGTTCACTCATAGAAAATCCTCAGATGACAAGTAAACCAAAGTTGCACAGGGATTCTGAAAGTTTCTAAATTGCAGTGCTGCCTGGCTCTCTAACTTCTCAGTGCATTACTCTGAATATTAAAGCACTGCCTAGCAAAGAGTGTCTTTCTCTCAACTGAGATGGAAATGTGCCACATCACTTGGAAGAAGACGTCCTACAGACTGTCACTACAGTGGTTAGTAATATCAACTTTGTGGTATTTGCATTGAAACCATATGCCTCTGATTGGTGGTTTCTACCCCCTGCCTAACATTGTCTGTCTCTGTTTCTATGTTTCTTTCGGTCTGTCTCTGTCTCTGTGTCACTCTCTCTCCTTTCTCCATTCATTTATCCTAGATTCTCCCTGCCAAATTTGTTGGAGAAGACAGGTTGGTGCCATACACTCAATTGTGATGTTGAGGAAAATAAGAGAAACAATTGGTAGCACAGACTTTTCTGAAGACTGGGTCACTTTTGTTTTTTCGGGGACAACTTCGCTGTGCCATGCATCACATTTTTTCGAGTGTATGAAGGCAAGAGACACTTCCTAGAAGGGAGATGCAGGCAACTATAGTTCTGTATTGAAAATTGAGAACTGAGGATGTCTCTGCAGGACTCTGATGTCCTGTCTTCCCTGTACTGTCTGGAGCCCGAGATGCCCTCAGTGCAAAAGGGACAGAGCCTCTTGACAAAGGTCAGGACTCTCCCTGCCCACGAGGAGTTCCTGGCCTGTGAGTGGAGAATCGACCCTTGAATGGCACTTAAAGCTGAGATACTTTCTACACATGTGAATTGCACTTCATCCATTACGTTGTGCGTGGAACCGTCCACAAGGTTCTCGAGAATTTTTGTCAGGAGAAGGGCTGCCTGAGTAGGAATTCAATGCTGGCTTCCAGTAGGAGAGGTGGGACAGACATGCAGGTCCCGGAAAACCACCAGGGTGCTCCTGACTGAGGGGACAGTGATACCAAGGCCCCAGGTGATGCAGAACACCCCAGTTCATCGGTGGCAAGGAAGGTCCAGGCGCAGAAGGGGCTGTTGCCTGGAAACAACCAGCAGACCAGGTGTCAATGCAGATTACCGTACCAAGAGGAGGCACCTTGGCCGGGGCCAGAGATAGTAGACCAGAACAGCTGCAATTGTGTCCTTTTTGATGGACTGGCTGGAGGAGGCCAGGATGGCAGGGGCAAGGCAGAGGAATCCAAAGAGTCACTCTCAGGGGACAGGCAAAGATTAGGGCAATACAACAAGCTGGAGAAGATAGCCTGGGCTATGGTAAGCTGCCAGGAAGGGCAGTTTAGGCTGGGCTGAGCTGCCAGGAGGGGCATTGTGAGATGGGCTGAGCTGCCATGAAGGGTGATATTGTCTGAGGTGAGTTGTCAGGAAGGGCTGTGTGGGTTACGGTGACTTGCCAGATGGACCTTTGTGAGTTGAGGTGAGAAGCCAGGAGGAGCTGTATCTAGTGGGGCGAGCTCCCAGAAGGGGTGTTGTGGACTATGGTGAATGGCCAGCAGGGTGAGTTTCTGCATGATGCCCAATGACACCCTTTAATTTTATGGGGTGCCTGTGGGACATGGCCTGATAGAAATTTGGTCTCAGTGACAAAATCGCCTTAACCACGCCTCCACCAGCCACTTGTGGGTCCCTTTCTTGGGCTCCCTGGGTGCATAGGTCAAGCACCGGTACCTGAACCTGGAAGCAGAGTCCCTAGGACCTGATATTACTAAGGATGTGGTGAGTGGCTGTGACCTGAACATGTAAGTTCTGTATTTTGGAAGTCTGGGTGGGAGTGGCAGTAGGTGTCTGGCCCAGTCTCTGCCCCTGAGTGACAAAGCTGAGGAGATGGCTGGGTGGGGGGACTATTGGAACTTGGTGGGTTGGGGGAGACCAAGCAACATGTGGAAAGACTGTGTCTAAAGGTTATAAGAGAGTAGAGTGGAAGCCCGGAGGATCAGAGAGGTAGAGGAGTAAGCATTGGGTGCTGTGATATCCTCCTTTTCTTTTAGCTTTTTTATTTCTGCAAATTAAAACATCCTCCAGATCGTGGTCAAATTCTTCCTCACTTATATTTTTAAGGTACTGGAAGCCTTTCAGCATTATACACCCCTGTTTTCCAGAGACACTCAACCTGGAGAGAGGAATGAGTATCAATTGTCTGTCCTCCGGCCCTGGACAGTTGATATTTCCCTAGGGTAGGGATTCCTGAGGTGCCATGTCAGTGTATGGGGGTGCCCTGATGCTTTTCTACATTGCCTGCTGTTGCATAAATGTTTATTAAAGTTCAAAATAAAACTAAGAAACAAGTCTGTGTTTGAGTTTCTCTTCAGCAATGCATGACCAGATTTCCTTGACATTGTCTTCGGGTTAAAGTAGAGCTTCTAGGATCCATATAGACAAATTCATTTGGGAAAATCTTTAGAAACAGAAAAACATGGAAATCACTTAAGTCTTCTGATACAACATGAAATACCTTCATCAGTTAAAAAAATCATGTGCACATTGAGAAGAAAAGTCATACATGAAATATACAAGAAGGGCATAAATGTAAAAAGCCTTATAAGCAAATCTATTTCTAGGTATTTTCCATAATACTTTTTTCACATACTATGAATTTGACTTTTCTTTTAAAAAACAGTTCTTCAAAATATTTTTTGAATCAGAGGAAAAACAACCATGGTATTTATTAGTTGGACATAGAAAAAATCATTTTCACCATTGTCTTTGGATCCCAAATTGGAAGAGGATTTGTATGATTCTTATGTATCTGTCTCTTTACTGGTTATAGTTTCCTTAACATTGTCCCCTCATCATAGAAACACTTGATTTACTTGTCCATTTATTTATTTGTGGCAGGGCTTCTGGAGGATAAACTTTCTATCCAGGAATTGTGCTCTCCCATGGTAATGCAGTTTTCCTCACACCTGTGTCATTGCTTTGTCACTGGGCATCTTTTACTGGTATAAACACAGAGAAACAGAAACATATAACAAAATTAGCTCTTTAACTTAAGTGAGAACAGAACCAAGCTAGAAAAACTAGAAAGCAATTCTGTGATGTATTTTCCTTGTGTCAGATCAGTTAAGAAAAGTTGTGGGGCAATGAACTCACTTTTGCTAAAAGAATAGATGTTTGGGACAAATACAGAGCAGAGGAAAATAACCTGACAGAGAAGCCAGAAGCCCTCTACACAAAAGAAGAAGGCAGCGTTATCATGGAACACACCTGAAGTGTGCATCACTGGCACTCGGTCTCCTGAGGTACACAGCTCAGGCAGCAGGAAATCTCCTCTTATCCAGCCCGGAGGAGACACACACTCCACGCACACCCTCAGGAAGGATGGATTGGACAGCCCCTCACTTACTCATAATGTGTCCCCATGTTCACAGTGGAGGGTGACCTTATCTGTATGAGTAGCTGGAGTTGTGGGCCGAGTCTGTCTGCTATAATAATGACACAATATTGTTCTGAGTGACCCTGAAGTCATGATCTCCTCTCCGATGGTCTAGTGAAGCACAATGAGGCCCTGAGTTTGGGGCTCTGATACCATAGGATTGTCATCCTTTCAAGAGAATCTAGGGATTCTGGTGCTCCATGAGGGCAGAAGCACTAGGGAGGGACCCTTAAGGACATGGCCAGAAGGGGCTGAGAGTCAGCCAGGATCAGAGTTCTCAGGAAAAAGAAGTTAACAGCACTTTCTTGGTGGAGGCAGAACCTCAGGAACAGTGAGAAGGGAAGTCTCCCATGTTGAATCAATCACCCAACATGATTTTTATGACTGCCTGCACAGATTATATTCCATTGAAATATCCAAAGGGAAATTAATGCATTATTTGTGTTTTAATTTGGAGTTTTATTGGTGCATCTTTGGAGTGAACAATGATCGCCTTCCTTGATGGAGGTGCTCCATGTACATAGCAGCTCTCTCATGACAGGAGTGAGTTTTGCCAGGTTGGATGAGGAATCCACTAAAGTTGGGCTTCTGCCTCCCACATAAAATGGAACGTTGGGGCATTGTCTTCCCTGCTGTTTACATTTCATAGAAATAGTTCCTAGGCCATGGAAAGAGATCTTATTTGCTCATAACCATGGGAAGAGGCTTTTCCCTTCTTTTAGCCTCCAGAAATAGTATAATATCATTTTCTGACACAAAGAAAGAACTTACAAGCTGTCTCTAGTAAGTGCATTAGTAATAAGAGGAATTTCTTCAAGAGGCAGAGTTAATCCTCTTAGTCTTGATGTGCACATATCCTCACAGTAGCGGTGTGAAATGTATTGTACAATATCTTGCAAATGTGCTAAATTCAGACTATGTCAAAGCACTGGAAATTCATTAGGTTTTCTTTCAGTCAACCATAAGTGCAAATACAGGAGGGCCTTTTGCCTTCCTTTCCAATCAGGATGCCTTTTTCAATAATCTCTGTCTTCATAAATGGTTGAATTATTTTACTTTATTGAGTTTATTGGTATATTTTAAATACATATTATGTTTACACTCGTCATTGATAATATGTACTCAAATGTATATATAGAGGAATTAGGTTGCTGAAGAGTGAAAAAGAATGGGAAAAATAAGAATCAAAATACATTATGCACAGGTTGTATTTTGTTGCTTCCTTGAGTCTGTAGTATTTTCTTCTTGGACATCATGTCCACCCTTTTCCTTGGCTACTGAAACTTCTGTACTGCTGGAAATATCCATGAGCTGTGTTTAGGGATGTTGTTTCCTGTCCTGGTAAAGATTAAATCTTTCTGTGTGGTGCTCTGAGAATGAGTTGTGGGAAGCAAACCAGCTCTTGCTGTCAGAGACATGTTTCCATAGAGCACATGCCAGACCTGCTGAGGCCTGGCAGGAGCTTCCTGAGAGATGAGGGTTTCTGTCCTTCCATTGTCCATTCATGGAGATATTCACTGATGTCTTCTGTCCTGAAGAGCTGGGAAACTGGCCTTTCATCCTCTTGAGAGGCAGATCATTTTACAGGTGCCAAGTGGCTTCCTCACATGTTGTTCTCATCTGAGTTCTGCTAAATCTTCTAATGGGACCCAGTGCGGAAGGGAAAGATTGTGTTCCTCTGGGGTTCTCTTTGCTCTGCCCTTAAATGCTGAAAGCACCAGCTATTCAAACTCTTAGAACAAGATAATCTTCATGTATTCTTAGATATTTTTTCTTGATCACATTTTAATGCACAACATGCCAGCACATTCCAAACTATTACTCTGAATACCAGAGGTATTGATAATAACAACTGAGTGGCATCAAGTAAAAACTGAATAAGCTATGATATAAAAAACATTTACTGGGAGTCTCATACGTTATAATACTTGATAACATGTTTATTTTTTTCAAGTTTCATTTTATTTGTGAATTTTTGTAAGACATAGTGATTACATCTCTCTTGGGGATTTCATACATGTACAAAACATTACTTTTTATCACTTCTCCTTTCCCTACCCCAACCTCCAATTCTTACTCCCTTTTATTGTTGCAGAAGGTATGTCAATTTCCTGTTTACTTTCTTTTTCTTTATGTTTTTGTTTCTCACATAAAGTAACTTATGCTATGTTTAATATAGTGTACATGATTTATATTAACGTTTGGTCTGAAGTTATACCCATTTTGCTGCAAATCATTCAAATTTTTGAGTGGACCTGATCTTGTTGTGTTTTACATGTGCTCTGTCACCAAACAATAACCATGAAACAATATTCTCTAAATATATTAGGACTGCTATGTACTTCATTTTGCAAATGAAAAACTTCTTAGTGCACATGCAGGTGTGCGCTCAAACCGGGAGTTGAACCACGGCTCAGGAAGATTATGTACTCTTTCCTATAAAAACTGTTAAGTGACAGAACTACAAATTGAATCCTGATGTTAGCTTCCATAGCTCTTTCTTATACTAACTGTGATTAATGTTCTACAAAATTGTTGCCCATTTGAAGGGTCCAAGAAAATGTTACAAAAGCCAACATGAATTTCACAACACACAGAAGAACTGCCGGACTACAAGATCATGGAAATACATTAGAAAGAGTAATGGTCAATCGATTGAGACAAGAAATAGGAACCATGAAATGATCCGAAAGAAATTTCAGTTTTTCACGGAGGTGACAGGAGTCAAACTGTGTTAAGCAATATTCCTAGACAACTCAAATTGCTGAAGCAGTGCAGAGAGAAGCTATGGAACCAGATAGGAAGACTCTGTACTGACAGATGTCACTTCTCTAAGAGTTAAATGCCATCACAATGAAGATTCCACAGGAATTTCTAAGTATGTGATTAACAGTTGCTAAAGTAGTTCATCTGTGAGGCAGAATATATAATAGATAGCTTTGGAAACATGCAACAACAAAGGCTTATTTGTGTTGGTTAAAAACAGACCAGGGAGACATCTGCATGTGTTGAGTGTGAGCAGGACACTCAGAAGTGCACCTGTGAAGTGTTAGGTGTTCAGGAAAGACAGGTTGAGTGAGCACGCAGAGCTCAAAGTATGGAGCACTCACAGATCTCATTTCAACACCTGCCTTCAAGGAGGAGGCCCTTGAGCATCCAGTCATGTTATGGGGAATGCCCGAGACACCTGTTGCCAGAGCTGCTGTCGTGGGACACCTCCACACAATAATTGCTAGGAGTTGACGAAAATCTAGGCCCCTACAGCTTCTGTGGGCCTCACTTCTGTGTCCTGTAGAATGTCTTGGGAACCTGACTCTTGTTATTGTGACCTTTAAGTCCATGACACAATTCCCTCTCAAAGGCAAGAGAGCTGTTTCTTCAGGATCAAAAAGAAGAATGGTGTACTGCCCTTATCAGTTTTCCATGGACAAATATCCCTCTGTGCTGGACAGTCAGGAGCAGCTTGCTGGAAAGCCTCCCAGTCTGGTGTGTGGGAGGGACACACCTACTTTTCCGAGAATAGCTACAGAGGCTCCTGAACAAGTGGTGCTTCCTCACCCTGGAAAGCAGGAGTCTCTGTAATCCTTTCTGTATCCATGAGAACTACAAGATTACTCTCCAAAACAAAGATTGCAGGGACTTAAAAACACAACAGTTCACACTTTGGCAGTCCCTTAAAAAGTTGAAAACTTAGGGCTGGGGAGTTAGCTCAGTGGTTTCGGCGCCTGTCTTGCAAGCGCAAGGACCCGGGTTCGATTCCCCCGTAACCACATAACAATACTGGGTGTGGAGACCCACACCCAGCAGCAACCAGTACCACATACCACAGTGCCGGGCGTGGTGGCTCATGCCTGTATTCCCAGCAATCGGGAGGCAGAGGCAGGAGGATTGTGATGTGAGTTTGAGGCTGAGCTCAGGGCCAGAATGAACCACAAGGTGAGACCCTGTCTCAAAAAAACCTTAAAAAAAAAAAAAAGTTGAAAACTTAGAAACAAAGAGGCGTCCCATGGTAATGAGTTGCACAATATGTGCGCAATAAATTTTACTTTACAATCAGTAATAACACTAAGAGAAGCATACAGTTCAGGAGGAAATCTTCCATAGGTAGACAATCATGGAACAGCTTAGGTTGACCTTGAACTTGCTGTATGGAATAGATCTGAGATAGACTGCCAGCACAGAAACTTGATGTAGTACCAACCTTGTATCCATAGTATCTGGAAGGTGTTATGCTCAGATCACAAAGTATCCAAAGAACACCAGAAGCTGTCTCAAATGCAAGCACACGAGGCTTTATTCAAGCTCGAGCAGGGACTCTCAATACCGAGATGCTGAGAGCCTCGAGGCCC
>PVIR01043776.1:0-11547 GCA_004026965.1 Petromus typicus
AGTCCTAACCAGCCACCGCGCAGAGTCAGAATTTGTGCTTTTGTTCCAAACAAATGCTTAGTGCTTCTAGAGCAAAGATAACGTTTTCAAACAACCACAGCCCTCTGCCACAGCACAACATCTACGTATAATTTATGTATAAAACATTGACTCTTTTCCTAAGGACTTTGTGTAAGGATTCAGTAGCCAGTAAGCACAAGTCTACGGCTACTTCAGTGTTCCCTTTGTACCCATCAAAGCCACGGAAACTGTATTTAATTTCAAAAAAAAGTCTCCCTTTCCCAGGTTCTTAAGCCCCAAAGGAAAACAATGCAAAGCCCAGCCCGTCAAAAGCAGTAACAGAAATTATCTCATTAAGCCCCACTGTTCAGACATGTTCCTCTTCAGACAGACCAGGTGGAGAGAGACCAGCTGGAAGTGCTGTTGTCTGCTTTATCTCTACCTGGAAGTTTTTCTCTATCTGACACTGAAGCTGATGGTCTTGCTGGAGTGCATTTGTTTAAAAGAGAAAGAAACATTCCCCCAAAAATTACTTTAAAAACTAACAGTTTTGGTTTCAACAACCTAAAGGTCATTGGTTGTTACCCAAAATACAAAATCAGCAACACAAAAGACCTTTGAGGTGGTCCTATTCACACACACACACACACACACACACACACACACACGCACGCACTTACACTCCAAGCCACCAAGCCACTTTGGTTTTCTCATTGGCATAAGAACTCTCTCCACAATAGTTCCTTTCCCCGTGCCACTTGCCATATTCGGAACAGCAAATAATTTCAGTGACTTTTTTTTTTTTTTGTAGTGTTGGATTCAATTTAACAAATATTTTGTATCTCTAATGTTTGCTTTATATATGTGAGTGAAAAAAAAATCTTCAAGAATTTGTGTCCGTGTAGAGATTATGGTCCACTAGGGGAAGGCAAGTTATAAGCAACATAAAAGGTAAACTATGCTATGTGCGGAAGGCCATAGCAAAGACTGCGTAGGGGGCATCCCTGGGAAGCCGAAGGGGGAGCAGGACCGGCCCCTCGCGGAGCGAGGTGCAGAGATACCTCGGCAGCGGGAGGCTGGAGCACAGCTGGTAACTGAAGGAATAACGCAGCGCCGGTGTGTCTGGAGCGACCGAGGCATGAGGAGAGAAAGGCTCAGAAACAGAAGGTCACGGCAGGCGCCCTGATCTCTCCTTCCCAGAGACTCACTGCCGAGAGTTCCAGTCTGAAAGGCGTCATATCCCAGAGTATCTGTCCCGTGTCTTCACCCAAGCCACCTTCTTCCGTTTTTAATACTTAACTCAGAAATGCTTTCAGACATAGCTTGTTGTTTTTTTTTATTCGAAGAAAAGATCTACATTTTGCTAGACTTCCTGCCAGAATGTGACAAACTTTAACTTTCTTTTGGCTGAATGAATAATCGTTAGCTCTTTAAAATGGTATTTTTGGGAGCAGGGGATTTAGCTCAATGGTTCTGCTGCCTGTCTTGCAAGTGCAAGGGTTCCAGGTTCGATCCCCGGTAACCATATACAACGATGGGGGGTGTAGAGACTCATGCCCACTGGTAATCAGTACCACATACCACAGTGCCAGGCATGGTGGCTCACACTCAGGAGGCAGAGGCAGGAGGATTGCTGAGTTTGAGGCTGAGCTCAGGAACAACCTGAACTACAAAGCAAGAACCTGTCTCCAAAAACTGGGGAAAAAATCATATATATATATTTATATATTTTTATATATTTATATATATTTTTATATATTTATATATATTTATATATATAATGCAAAAGAGGTACATCCATTGGTTAGCATCATGAAAAGAAAAGAGGAAATGCAGTGAGATGAAAAGCAGTGACTGATATTCTAGGTGACAGCCATCTCCCTAGCCCATCCCTTTCCAGGAATTCCAGGTGAATAACTTGCTTTCCCGCTGGATCCCCCTTTAATCAACATTGCTTGGGTAGCTGTACTTGTAATCTTACTGGTTGATCGTGGTTTTGTCCTATCTCATGCCCACCTTGTAATTTTCCATTGGGCCTCATTGTTTTGTCTCACCTTGGACCCACCTTATCTTGGGGCTTTGCTCAATAAAACGCCTTTGAAGAGTGAGGAAGGTGGGCATCCCACTTTCCAGTGCCACTCTGGTCTCTTTTCTGTAGAAGCTATCTTTCTCTTAATCAGCTTTTTCCTACTCTTAACTTGCATTATTCTTAGGATTCATTATTCGATCTTAGAGAACATGAATTCAAGTTTTGGATCTAGCAGGTTGGGAATTATATTTCCCTAGTTTGGATTACTTTTGCTTACCTGCATACCATTTTTGAATTACTTGGTGCCTTATATTGTCAACACCTGTGAGACTGAAGCAGGAGGGTTGCAAGTTCAAGATCAGCCTGAGCTACATAGCTATTTCACAGCCAACCTGAACTACTTAGCAAGACCCAATGGCTGAGGCCCTGGGTTCAAATCCCACTGTAAAAAACGATCTTGGATATCATATGAGGTCATATCACAAGATGTGAAGCCAGGGATTTACCTCAATGATTCTGACAGCTGCCTTGCAAGTGCAAGGTCCTGAGTTTGACACCTGGTGCCAAAAACAAATAAACAAACAAACAAAAGAGATGTAACTGCACTCCAGGATCTCCAGAAGGAAAACTTTATCAGCCCACATTTAAAGCAATTTTGGTTGTGCTAAACCACTGACACCACTGAGTTTTAGACTTTTTTGTTTCTATTATGTAACCAAGTGTCCTATTACTATACTCACTCGGTATAGTATTCTTGTTCTGTTCTTCTGTGTCCCTCACAAACACTTCACGGGCAGAGAAACCCAGGTCAACAAAGGTAAGGGTCTGACTAGTACAATACAGGTGCTCAATGAGGGAGCCAGTCTGTGGCCCCGCTACACACATCCTGTTGTGAAGTAAACTTTATGTTGTTTGTGATACAGGGGAGAAAAACCATCTTTTCCCTCTATCTTCCAGGTTTACAAGCTGGAATCCTAAAATTAGACTGCAAAAGACTAATTAACAAGAGAAAAACAAACACGTTTATACACACACATATACAGACATGTCTGTGCATATACACAGGAGCGCCCCAAGATGTGGAACTCAAAGGGGTCATTAGCACTTGGGTGTACATACACATTAACAAAGGAAAATACATTCATTGAGAAGGAACAGAACAACTTTGAGTTTCTAGAGTAGCAAACGGGGGACAGTAAGTATGGAGAGTGGTAGGAAAGACAGTAATGGAAAATAAGGGTCAGTTCTTAAAGTCTGTTAAATAGTTTCCTCTGGTGCCTTCTCCAGGCTAGTAAGAGTCCAGAGTTGTCTCTGTTGAGTACTTTTGTGGTTCCCTGGACAGAGAAAAGAGAGAATACTTTTCTGAATTTATACACTGTTTTCAGACAAATAAAAGGAAGACAACCAGGTGTGGTGGGGGTGTGGTAGGTCAGGCCTATAATCCAGCGCTCTGGGAGGCTGAAGCAGGAGGACCTCAAATTCAAATTCAACATAAGCAATTTAGCTACTTATACTCCTCTCAGAATAAGAAATGTGCTGGGGACAGACCCCTGTGAGAAGGCCTTGAGTTCAACCCCCATTGCTGGGAGGGGGAAAAGAAGAAAGAAAAAGAGCTTTTCTTGGATTTGCATCTTTCCCAGTTGCGTGCTGCCCAGAACACTCCCATACGTGACACAGGAGTGGTTTACAACCCTCACAGAAGCGTTCATCCTGAGGAGTCAGTAAGTGGACAGCAAAAGGAAACTTTAAAAATAAGATTTTTCCCCCCTTAGAGACAAGTGGCTTCTCCAAAATTCCTCAGGCCTCAGCTTCTCCCACCCCTCCTCCCCTCAGCTCAGATGAACTGACAAAAAATGCAGGTGCTGAGGTCAATGTCCAGTTTTATTCCGGAGGGGAAGGAGGAGATATCTGGGTCCAGGAAAGGATAAAACAGCCCCAAGTTTATCGTCTCCTCACACTGTCCCTTTCTACAGAAGACCCCAACACCACGAGCTCGAGTTCTGTAAAATGGAAGAATGAATTTTAGGGACAACTGACAGAGGTCTGAGTAGGAAAATTTTATTGAGAGAGAAAGCTTCTGCCTGAGAGATAGAAGGGGGGACCTGGAAAGGTGGGTAACCCAGGTTCGCCTTTTCTAAGGGGAATTTTAGGGCCTAAACCACCAGGTAAAGTGGGTTCAAAGTAGGGGCTTCCAATAAGATTCAAGGAGGTGGACAAATTAACAGCTAACCAATGGGTAAAGTGGGGGCTTCCAATAAGATTTAAAATAAATGGGCGAACCAATGGAATTGCAACAAGTACAGTTGTTTAAACAATCTTGATCAAGTGGGGTCCAATGAAAAATTAAATCGTATGGCCCTCCCCATCAGGAGGCTCCTCCAGGTGGGTCAAATCGCTAGCCCTTCCCCCTGGGGAATTTACCATTACTACCTTCCTGGGAAGGGAGGGGGTGGATCTAGATCTTGACTCCCCATTGACTCAGTTATTCAGGAGAATGAGGCCTCAATTGGTCACTTTTTTTTTCCGGAGTTCTGCTAATGTCTTTGACCTTTGGTAACAGTCTCCCTTGTGAATCTTCCAAGGGCCTGCTTTGTCTGCCTGCCATAGCCCTCCCACAGGAACTGAAGATGATAGAGGAAAAGTTTTCCTCCTTTCCTGAGTCTGATGACAGTATTGTGGTCCCAGGGGGTGAGGCTTTGTTGGGAGGATGGCTGGATGATTACAGGGGCTCTTTAAATTACAAGGTGAAGGGCACTTGTTACCTGATGGTGGAGAGATGAATAATGATGGTGGAGCTGGTGGAGCCTGGAGAATCTCCCTGAGGCTCTTTTCGTAGACAGCTCAATTAATTATAAATATTACAGGCAGTTAGACAAGGCCAGACCCTCAGCACAGAAGACAGTTGTGGCCCAAGGCACATTGACTGAAGGCCCAGCTTCAGCAAAGAGAGGAACCTCTGCACCCATATGGTGCTCCTTGAGTTGGAAAGCCAAGACTGACACTCTAAACAGATATCAGTCACCTGTGCTTGGGCTGTGACTTGCTTCCCCACTGGGTCCCCATCTAATCAATATTACCTAAGTGACCGGACTTCCGATAATCTTATTGGTTGGCCATAGTTTTATTCCACTTCAAACCCACCTCACCTCATGGCTTTGCTCAGTGGGGTTGACAGGGAACCCACTTTCTGGAGGTCTTTCTGTCTCTTAGAAGCTATATTTCTCTCAATAAATTCTTCCTACTCTTAACCTTCATTGTTCCTAGAATTCATTCTTGAATTTTAAAGAAGATGAACTCAGTAATTTGGACATCTAGCAGGTTGGGAGTTAAAATTTTCCCATTCTTTGGAGGTCCCCACGTCTGTATATCACTCTGACCCCTGAAGCCCCCATGAGATAATGGCCAATCAGGGCAGGGGCAGATGGTGGAATTGATACAAGGCATGTGATGTATGCATGCTATGTGGCCCTCCAAATTATATAAGGGGAATATTATAACTCCCAACCTGCCAGATGTCTGAAACACCGAGTCACTGTGCTCTAAAATCAAACAACAGATGTTAAGGGTGGAAAATATTTATTGAAAAATAGCCTCTGTCTAAGAGAGAGAAAAAAGGGGGACCAGAAAGTGGACTGCCCACAAACCCCACTTCTCAAGGGGGTTTT
The DNA here is from genome assembly GCA_004026965.1 of Petromus typicus. NCBI lineage: Eukaryota > Metazoa > Chordata > Mammalia > Rodentia > Petromuridae > Petromus > Petromus typicus. The sequence goes on from PVIR01043776.1 coordinate 5,695, forward strand.
ATAGAGTAAAACCACAGGTTGAGGGAGGTACAAAGTGGAACAAAATTATAGTCAACCAATGGATTACCAGTGTGGTCACTTAGATAATACTGACCCAACAGAAAATCACAAGCTGATATGAGGTGGGTCAAAACTAATCAACCAATAAGATTATGAGTGTAGTCACACAGGTAATATTGATGAAATGGGGAACTAAGTTCCATAGCAAAGATACATGGAGCATGAAGAAATGGGGGGGGTCCCTCCAAGGTGTTGATGTCCATTTAGAATCTCAGTCGCTGCTGTTCATACCTACCGAAGTATGTGTGTATGGCCTTTTTGTTGTTATGAAACCTGAGCTCCAACCAGCCACAGTTGTAATATGTTCTTATCTTCTGTACTGACTCCCTTGAGGGCCCATCTTGCCTGGTTGCCTATAACATTTTAACTAACTTAGCTGTCTATAGTAGAACTGAGGTAACTTCCTTGCCTCCCCACCCCAGGCCATCAGTATCACCTCGTACCTATTCTAGATGCACTTGAGTTGCTCAGAGTGAGGCTAAGGATGTGGCGGGGCAAATGGGGACTGCTGTGGGTTTGAAGAAACATCCCTGTATGGATCATTCTCAGGTTTTAACGAAGTCCATTTGGGGGAAATGCCAAAAATTATGAACACCAAATCAGAATTTTCTTTACTTTTTCATATTTGCTGTTACCCACTTAAGACTGATCCAGATATTCCCAACTACTCAATAGCAAATGTCAAAGGAAGATACTATACCGAACCAACCAGATTTATACTGTAGTCTATTTTCTATGACAAATGACCTAATTTGGGAAATAGCTTACATTTTTGGCTAGCTGATTCCCTGCTGACAGTGAGATAAATGCCGCCAGTCTCAAGGAAATATTTAAATTCCATTTCATAAATTAATTTGATGCAAAGAAATCATGAACTTCACCTTTGTTTTCGGGATGTTTCCCTCTACTGCCAGGACCTTGCTGACCCTCAGATTAGCCAGGGTGGCTCTTGGCTTGGATACATTTAAAGCCCAGTGGGGCTTCCAGCAGCTTCTGCGTCCATTCCAACCAGCTGTAACTGCCCAAGTTTATGAAGCTACTTGTTGAGTATCACTTTAGGCTTCATTTTCACTGTTTGGGATTTTATCAGCTTGAACTCACCCAGTTGCTGTGCTTATTTAATTATTCTGCCTTTCTTACTCGGGTAAATCTTTGAAAATCTTTAGAAGACATTTTAGACTGATCATACTGGTTCCCAGGTTCTTACTCTTTACATTTAAGAATTTTATTTAAAATGAGCATGGCTATAAAGAAAAGAAACTTTAGATGTGGAAAATTGTTATAAGAAATATATGGAAATGTTTCTCTTTCAACTTTCTAAATTAATTTATATAATAGTGGGAATATACAGTCATTTTAAGTAAAATGACCACAAAAAAGGGAAAATTATTTTCCTTTTAATAAAATCTTACACATGTCTTTGGATCAGTGAGAAATAAGAGTAACTCTAGTTTTATACAATATTTCTTTCCAAAAAAATAGCTATGGATATTTCTACAATACAGATCTTTTCTTCTTCTCTCTTTCTTTTTCTTTTTTTGAGATAGGGTCTTGCTTTGTAGTTTAGGCTGGCCCTGAACTCAGCCTCAAACTCACAGAAATCCTCATGCCTCTGCCTCCAGAGTGCTGGGATTACGGGCATGAGCCACCACGCCCGGCACTGTGGTATGTGGTTATGGTTGATGATGGGTGTGAGTCTCCACACCTAGCATTGTTGTATGTGGTTACCGGGATTGAACCTGGGCCCTTGCACTTGCAAGGGAGGTGCTGGAACCACTGAGCTAAATTCCTAGCCCTCTATTCATTTCTTTTTGAGACAAGGCTTTGCTATATAGGTCAGGCTGGCCTTGAAACTCTATGTAGCCCAGTTGGCCTCCAATTCATAGCAATCCTCCTGCCTCAGCCTCTCAAGTACTAGGATTGTGCCACAGTGCCTAGCTCTGATGAGCTTTTATTTGGTTCTCATTATAAGTGATAAGGGTCTGGGAGTATAGCTCAGTGGCAGTGTTTCCCTGTCATAGGTCCTAGGTTTAATCCCTAGCATTGCAAAAATTAAATGTATGGCCTCATTTGAGAAAACTTCCATGTTTTTTGTTATTGTTTCAGTACTACAGATTGAACCTAGGCCTTTTTTTCCCCCTCTTGGTACCAGAAGTCAAACTCACAACCTTCTGCACACAAGGCAGGCAGAGCCACTGAGCTAAATTCCTGGCCCAAACCCAGGCCTTTGCTCTGAGCTAGATCCCCAGCCCTTTCTTATGATCTTGACACAGGGTCTAGCTAAGACACTAAACTGCTCAGAATGGGCTCCAACTTTCGAGCTTCCTGCCTCAGCCTCCAGGATCACTAGGATTACATGCATGTGCTACAGCACCTGGAAAATCCCCTACTAAAGTGAGCTTTAAGAGAAGTGAATAATAAAAAACACTCTCAGTAGTAAGCCTGTAACACCTTTAACATTGTCAGATATAAGCCTGGCATGGTGGCACAACCAGATACTCCCAACTACTCAAGAGGCTGAGGCAGAAGAATTTGCAAATTCCAGCTCAGTTTGGACAACTTAGTCTCTGTCTCAAAATAAAATAAAAAGGGCTGGGGACATAACTCAGTGCTACCTCATTTGCCAAGTACATGTGATGCCCCAAATTCAAACTCTAGTATGCAGGGGGCATTGCAGCTATACTTAAACAATGGATAATGTATATCCCACTAATGAAAGACTCATCCATCCATCTACCCACTCACCAGACATCCAATTCCTGAGCCCTTGGTGTCCTGGAAAATAGTGGTGAGCAAGATAGGCCCATCTTTGCCACTCTGAACCAAGCAGGTTGGTGAGCCTACAACATTTAAATAGGCTACTGTCTTAAATCTATTCTTAAATCTGTTAAATAGACTGCTAAAACAAACTGTCAAAAAGCAGGTGACTCATAAAAACAGACATTTATTTGCATAGTTCTGAAAGATGAGAAGTCCACCATGGAGGTGGCTGCAGATCAGTGTCTGCTGAGGACCCACTTCCTCATAGGTGCCAACTTCTCCTTGGCCTTCCGCTACTTGCCATAACAGAAGGGGCAAGGGAGCTCTCCAGTGCTTTTTTTCTTCCAAGGGCACTAATCCCATTCACAAAGGCTCTGTCATGCCCAGCCTGAATGAGGCCTTTGCAAGCAAACACGCTGCTCTCAGCAAACAGAAGGCAATTCCAAGTGAACAGAACAGACGGCCATAGAGAAAATTTAGGATGTAGTACACAGTCTTCCAGAGGCCGAAGAACCCAGTACGATAAACACACCTGTGCTGACTGTCCTTGGACCTTTGGTTGTAAATATTTCTTCTGATCACAGCCCCCTTTTCAAGCCTTATATAAACCTAATTCCCTTCCTGGCTAACTGCTGATGTCTCTCTCTATGTGAGACCACTCACATATGGATGTAATAAATTTGGCAGTTCCAGCTAGCTGCTAAAGTCTATTCCTGATCTCAGTCTCTGTTAACATTTAGACAGAAATACAGTTTTCTCTCACAAAGCCCATGCCGAAGCAGCCTCATACACGCTATTTATTTATTTGGTACTCGAGATTAAACTCATTACCTTGTGCTTGTGAGGCAGGCGCCAGAACCACTGAGCTAAATCTGCAGCCCATACATGCTATTTACAACAGTTGCTGTGGTTACAAGGCAGGAGGATAGTTCTTATGCGTACAAACATGGAGCAAAGGACAGCCAGCTAGAAGGAGTGGACAGTGTCTTTGGGTAATGTTCTGATAAGAGAATGATTGATTTGTTTTTTGTTTGCAGTTAAGTTGCCCGGGTTGAGCTGTAACTTGTCATCCTCTTGTCTCAGCTTTCCAGAGCACTAAAATCACAGGTTTGCACTATTGCTATTATGTCCAGCTGATAACAGATGCAAATTCCCAGGTAAATCTCATTTGTGCACCCTCTGCTAGGAGCATTAAGGCCCTTCCATTATAGCCCTTACTAGTGGATTCTGAAATTAGTTTCTACCTCCCCTAGAGAATTGAGCTCATATGTCCAATTCGCTGTGTCCTCTCAGTGCCTGGACCAGGGCCTGGCACATTATCTTTCATGAATGTCTCATAATCTGTTTGCTAACAGGTAAGATGAGTCTTTATCTTCTACAAGAGTAAATGGAACTCTTAAGAATCTAAACAATGATACATTACTGAAAACTATTACTTGTTACTGGAGAGAACTGGAGGTGAGAGGAAACTCAACTAGTGTTATGCAAAAGCCTGTAGAACAGCTCAAGTTTAGGTACGAGGTGAGCACTTCTGATCTTGCAGCTTCAGTGTCTGTTGAGGGCTGGTCACCTGACTTGGAAGAGTAACTGACCATAGAGTAGCTACACAACAGGTATTTGAATGAATGAATGAATGAATGAAACTGGTTATACCAACAAGCCATCCAGGATGGATTCTAAGACCAACCCCCATTCACTTCGCCAGCTCCGTGCCCAGGAGCGTCCACTTGTGAGTCAGGCTGAGCTGAGCTGGTTTTATCCCTGTTGGCAGCTCAGCTCGGAGCAGAGCTCAGGCCATCCAGGCATCTGGCACATAGATCTTTATCTTCATTTTTAAAAAATTCAGTATGAAGCTGCTTTGTGGCAGGACAAAAGCAAGGACATTAATGTTGACACAATTCAAAGACAACTCCCACCGTGTCTGTACCGCATTTTATTCAATGATTAGAAATGTAGCTGCCTCGAGCTTCCAGGCCAGATGACGATAACCAGCTGGTCTCAACACAAATCTGGGATATGTGTGATGAACTCATGTGTGGATATATTTCATAAATCCCTTTCACAGAATGTGAATGCCCAAAGCACTGGTCTCAGCCGCAGTCTGACAGCCCCAAGGAGAAACTCAAGGGTCACTTCATCTTCCCTGAGAGGCAATGTTTACCTGTTCCAGCCTCCAGACAAAAAAGAAAAACCCATGTTTACCTCCTTTGCTGAGTTTCCAGACTAAATATGGCTAATTGCAGTTACAGCATCTCACCAAGAAAGGGAAATTCAGTACTGAACATTTAATCCACGAGGACTGTGTAAAGATGTGAAGCAATATGTTCCGGGGATAGTTGGCTATGGGGATCTGTCCACACATAGGAAATGTGCTATTTTTCAAGATGGTAATATAGGCTGAGTCACATCCCCACCACGAGCGCAAATGTTCTAATGCTCCCAACCTCAGAATGCAACCATGTCAGAGACAGGTGCTCAAGCTAACAGGAACTCAGGAGGGTGCACCCAAATCAGGTGTTCTTACACATATATTTGGGCTCCCAAATGACACAAAGAGACACAGGGAGGCGACCACCCACAGGCAGACAGCCTAGAATGGTTCTTCCCACACAGTGCTCAAAAGGAACCAACTCTGCCAGGGACACCTGATCACAGATCTTTAGTCTCCCAAACTGTGAGACAATGAATATTACCAACACCTTCCAGCTGTGGCACTTGCTAACAGGCTACTTCAGGAAACTAGTACAAAAGGCAACGGGTAGTTCATAGTGTACCTAATATAATGATCCTGCCCCTTCCGAGTCCACTCGCATTCCAGAGCTTGCACGAATTAATCTTTCAGATTTCATAGCAGTGGACAGTGTCCACCAAATCCCCAAATATCTCCTTCAGCGAGAGTAGTCACAGAAGGCTGCCGCTTCTCCAGAAGATCTTCATGTTGCCTTGGCTACCCTCCCTCACTCTCCACTTCCTTTGCACTTAGAGATTTTACTGAAAATGTGACATTACTTTTCCCATTGTTCCCTCTCCCCC